>JACXGI010014688.1:0-18613 GCA_016801175.1 Esox masquinongy | reverse complement strand
GATAGCTCGTATCCCTGTGTTCTGCTGTGTGTTGGTGATAGCTCGTATCCCTGTGTTCTGCTGTGTGTTGGTGATAGCTCGTATCCCTGTGTTCTGCTGAGGGTTGGTGATAGCTCGTATCCCTGTGTTCTGATGTCCTGCTTTGAGCTCTGAGGTGGTTACCTGAGCCCCTGATGTCAAAGTGGTTGTAGGGGCTGTGACACGCTGGTCCTTTGTGGTTGAGAAGGAAAACCGGGAGAGTTTGGCTAGGGTAGAGGGCGCCACTGTAGGCTTTGTCTGGTCTGGATGTAGAGGGGGTGGTGGCGGTTCGGGGCCTGTTGATGCAGTTCTGTTCTCACATGGAGTTACACTACTCACTCCACACAGCTCAGTCCCATGATCCACCCCACGGCCACTTCCCTCTCTGTGACCCCTGACCTCTGGGCTCGGGGTACATTGGGGCAGTTGAAACTGTTTGCCTTCAGACTGGACACTTTGCTTCAGCTTCTTTGATGGCCTGCTGTCCTCTGCTGGCCTGTCTTTGTGTTGCCGTCCCTCGCTCTTTTCCTCCACCGTTCTAGCTTTCTGTCTCTCTGAAGAAGCTGTCTTGTGACTCTCTCTGTTCGGTGTCTTTGCTTTTCTACGTAGACCTGTATTTTCTGTGTTCAAGTCGGAGATGTCAGTCTCACAGCAGAGAGGTTTAGGATAGGTCATCTTCTCTCTGGGTTTAAATGTGAACCCTGTAAACTTGGATTGCAGCCCTTCACCAACTGCCTCCACAGTATCAGAGCTGTCCTGGCCTCCAGACCAACGGTTACGAGGGACCTTGTTCTTCTTGGTGTTGCGTTTCTTCCCGGCTACAGGTGTGCTGTGGGAGGGCAGGGAGCAGTGGGAGGAGCCTGTAGAGAAGGCCTGCTCTAGATTGTCTATGAGGTCTCTGCAGGTGTCTCCGCCCACAGCATCTTCTCCCTGCCGGGGAACATGAGCCACCTCTCGGAGCCGTTGGTCTCTCAGCTTCTGGGACACCTTCTGCACCACAGTGCTAAGTGTGTCTTCAGAGACTTCTGCTGACGCTGTGTTTTTCCTGCTCCCCCTATAGCTCTGTACTGCCTCGTCCTCCTCCTCGTCCTCCTCCTCCGCCCCGGCAGCCGTCACACTGTGTGTCTTATCGCTCAAACGCTCGCCCTGCTCGCGCACAGCGCTGCTGTTGCCTGGCAACGACACAGGGGGGTGTTTCGGCAGGGTTCTCTGCTTCGAGGAAGTGTTCCGGTTCAGTTGCGTGGATGTTGTGATGGGTGAGCTAGTGTCTTCTCCTCCCATTTGGCCGGCTAGTGAGAGGAACCAGTCCAGCCCGCTCACTGAGTCTGGGGTGATTCCAGAAGCGCTGTTACCCAGCTTCTCTGTGTAATGGGGACTGCGTCTCAGGTCACTGGGCTGTTTCTCTGCTACAGGAGGGGAGCTTGGCAAATTATTCTGCAGCCTGAAGAAAACAATGAATCATACATTAGTCAGGGAATCATACTCCTTCACAGACAACAGTATCCGGTATCTTTACTGGGCAATGGCAATGACAGCACACTGTAATGCAAAACCCAAAGTGCCACATTATTTTATTTGAATAATTACATACGCGTATATCTTACTGCAATAATAAGTCGGTGGAACAAGTTGGGGGAGATTGTGTTCGAAAGGAGTGTGTTTCAAAAGACTGGTGACACCATCATCACACAGTATTGGTATTCTGAACACGTTCCAGGACACTGACCGTATTAGGTGTGTTCTGCCATGTTTCATCACCGCAAACGGGTTCACGGGTATAACATCTCACCTGGAGAGCCTGTCCATTTCCTTGTGGAGGAGGTGAGGCAACTGGAGTCCCTCCAGAACAATCTGGCACTGTGTCTGGTATTGCTGACTGGGATTGTTGGGAAAGGAAGTGTGCAGCGCATTCACATCTCCCAGGAGAGCTCCACCCTATGGGAAGCAGGCAGGCAAGCACACACGCCCTCCTATATATTCTCTGTTTTCAGCATATTTTTGTGGAACTACTGGTTCCCGATTCAAGGATTAACCAGTGATTCTCCCCTTGGATTTTAAGAAAACATGGAAAGATTTCACAGTTCTTTATATGCATGCCAAGTGAGGCCATGGTAATGCATTCCAGAAACAAACGGAAGCGTCCCACCTGCATAGAGCACTCCATGACAGAGACGACAACCACAGCGTCCTCCACAGTGACAGTGTCCCGAAACATCAACCGGGCGTGCGCTGCAAGGACCAAAGACCGAGAGCATCAGGACCACATATCAATACCTACAGCACACAACACACTCCTGGTGAACAGGAGCCTTCGGACCAATAAGGAATAGTGAACGCCTTAGCTCAGCGAATGAACAGAAGCTATAGGAATGACTGTATATGTGGGCTGTAGGAGGTTGACCCCACCCTCGGCCAGGCGGCTGAGGCTCTCCAGCATGCGAACGGTGGTACGAGCTGCGCTTCTGCGGTCACTCTGCCTCTGCAGCTGGTAGTACCGGGACAGGACGGAGTTGGCCTCCTCAGACACGCGCGGCTGCAGACCCTTAATCAGGCAGAAGTAGGCCTTCATTTTGTCCATGCTCCACAGAGACTCCTCCGACTGGCTGGGAGCTCCTGCGGAGGAGACGAAGGGGTTTAATGTCGACACGGGGGTTTTTGTCAGTTCAACGGACGAGAGCAAACCGATTCAAACAGCGAGGGACTATTCCATTGTGTTATTCTGTTGCAATACTATTATTTGCTGCAATGATTAAAACCAGTCTTCTGCTAACCGCGGCTCATTGAGTGATCACCTTGGTAATGACCCAGAGCATTGATCAAAATCATTGGCTCTTTTATTAATCATTGATCTTCCTCATGCAAATGTGGTGGGAATAATATTATGCAAATGATCAAGTGCTGGATTATAGGGAAGAGATATTCTCTTTTCTAATAACGGGCCCAGAGGAGGTCTCAAGTCCAATTTGCATTGTAGCTTAACTCAGCCATTTAACATCCCAGTGATTGTTCAGATGACCTCGGTAATTGGCGGTTATCTCAGGCACTAAGAGCAGGACTATTACACTGAACATCCAGAGGGCTGCTTGTCTTTTATCCGGGTTCTGTACTTCAATGCATCAATCTGTGTCAGTAATTGGCCATAATCCTACAACCTGTTTCTAATATTATCACAGGCAATAAGGCAGTACTGTCAGAGGACCGGCGGATCTAAACACAGCAGCGCTTTAGGAGAGTTCATGACCCTGCTCCCGCTCTCTGTAAACACCTTTGTTTTGCAGTATGAAGGAGGAGATGATGCGGTCCCACTCGGGATTCTTGGTGTCCAGCAGGACCAGCACCAGGTCGAAGCGGCTCAGAAGCGGGCTGGCCAGGGCCACATTCACCGACACGGACACGTTGGGGTCATATTTGCCCTTAGGGTTGGTGGCGGCCAAGATGGTTGTCCGGGTGTTCAGTTTACACACCATCCTGGCCAGGAGAGACGGAAACGGACCACACAAAGTCAGTGAACTGAAATCAGATTTGAAAACCAAAATGCCCGCCAGTCATTAAGAAACACCGTCAGGCCACAGTAGAAGTGCAGTGAGATTTGTCCTCACCCTGCCTTGGCCACGCTGATGGTCTGCTGCTCCATGGCTTCATGGATGCTGGTCCGGTCGTGCTCTTTGATGCTGTTGAACTCGTCTATACAACACAGGCCGCCGTCAGACAGCACCAGAGCTCCTGCCTCCAGGTGCCACTCCCCAGAGTCCTTTACCGCGGCCACGGTCAACCCTGACACACAACACACGCCGTTTCGAAAACCTGCGACGTTTTACCAAATGTAACAGGCCAACAATGCGTTCACTCCGGACTGGTTAAGACCGATGTGGACCACGTTTGGGTGTTTTCGCTGGGTAACCTTTAGAGGTTTTCCGGGATTAAAAGAAATAACTGCTAAATGCTACCTCAATGCGTAAGCTGATAGCATAGCTACCAGGGGTGGTAGCATAATAAATGTTTGAATCCTGTTAAAGGTGAAGAGAATAAGGAAGACAAAAATCCCAATTTAAACAGCCCAATGTAGTTTCTATTGGCTATATAGGAGTTGACATCCATACAAGCAACATAGCGGCACCTCAACATTTGTGTGAGACACACATATCATCATTGACTTGCCTGGTAAAATAAAGGTTAGAGGAATACAACAACAGCTGAAATGTAGGCATATTTTGTTAGCGGGGCAACGAGGAGATCTGCAATCTTTCCCCGACGTGTTTCCATGGCCCTTCAAAGGCTTTCAGTTCTCTGACCTATTTACTAGATTTACTCTGCTTCCAAATATAATGCAGCTATCAGGGTGAACCAGCAGAGGGCAGACAGACCTGCGTTAGTGGAGCCAATCCCAGCCGTGAGGACAGAACGAGGAATGATCTTAGCAGCATACTTCAGAAACTGAGACTTGCCCGTGCCTGGGTCTCCCACCAGCAGTAGGTGAGACTCACCTGAGAGACACAACAATCACACATCTAGAATCAGAAAACATGGCCATCAGGAGGCGCAGTATCTGACACACACAAGAGAAAAAGGATACGCACCTCTTACTTTTGTTCCAGAAGGATCTATTCTTTGCACCCCACCTGCTAACACCATGGCAACCGCTAGCTTAACAACATACATTCCAAACACTTGTGGGCACAGGCTCATGAGAATCTGGTTTCTGCCTTCACATGGAGAAAGAACACCCATCAAACCCCAGGAATATTACATTCCCATCCAATCTTATGTGTAGCATTCATTATGTAAACGATTAATTAATCGTAACAATTAATAAATAAGCAGTGTTTCAGCTACTGTGTATGAAACAGCTTTATTGATAGCGACTGGGGATGTTTTAGAAGGAAGCTGTGTACCAGCAATAGGGTCATGTTTATAATTTTCCCAGAACTCCTCAAACTCCTTCTGCATGTCTTCTAGGACTAGAGCTGCCATGGTCTGCTCGTTGTTCACTTCAATGTAGTTGGCTTTCAACACTAAATCCAGTTCACAGCGTGTGTCCTCATACATGGGCTTCCATCGCTGGCGAACTACTCCATACACTGTGACATCATCGCCTGGAAAAATGAAGGCCTTGGATCAGACTCTCTGGCTCTTTAGTCCACAGGAAAAAGAACCCAAAAAAATAAAAGAGGAAAAAGAGGCTCATTGCGTTCCAAGGCTAATAATAATAATAATAATGCATAAAATGTATATAGCGCTTTTCAAAGACCCAAACACGCTTTACAATACATACATAACAAACAACAAGGCTGTCGTTAGCTTTCAGAAATCGGCATTCTCAAACCATGAAATCTAAATTTTTAAGCAGAAAATCTACCTTTTATTTCAACAGCACTGTTTTCATTATAGGCAGCATTGTTTTTTTTACTTCGGCAGATTGTGGCATGCAATTTGTTTTTATTACACAAAATAAATGCATGCAAAACATTCTGCGGAGTAGCTACATTTTCAGATGACATCAGAAGTACAATACCGTTTGGCTAGAAGCCAGACAAAAGTAAATGAACTGGCAAAGACAATTCACAATTCCTTAACTAAGAAAAGTACACTGTACAGGCTCAGTCAGAGTGCACCGGTGATAAAACACTGATTCATAAATGCAGGGACTTAACAGATCTAAAGACAAGCAACATTTTCTTCTGTGCACCTGAATCACATAATTTGTTGAACGGAGAGTCAAAACAAGAAACATTTCAGATGGGACAACATCCAAAGTGACATCATAATGAAGAAGGATTTCATCATGACCACTATTACCTGATTTGCAGCTGTCTACCAGATCATCCTCCAAAATGACCATCATAGAACGAGGAATACTGCCCACAGACAGCCTCTGGGCCTGGGCACATAAACCAGCAAGAACAGAAGAGAGCAGTTGGATCAGGCACAGGAGAACAATGTGTTTGCAGATGTAATACAACAGGCTTCCACACTGCACTACCTTCAACCCCCCATAGCACAACTAAAATATAAAAAATATATAAATAAAACTAAAATACCCCACCCCCCACCCACCCACAATCAGTCAGTCAGTCAGTCACCTGTTCCTGAATCTTTATCTCCTGGTAGTCCCTGCAGGCTGCTGGCGTGGAGCCGCCTGAAAGGCAAGTGAACTTGTTGGAGTTGCAGAGGTCCTGGTTGGGGCAGCAGGTCGGAGGGACAAAGCTGTTGAACTGCTCAAAGTCAGCCTGCAGGGAGAACACGTGACGGCACTTACAGCACATGTAGTCCCTCTCGTACTCCAGGACCTTGGCTACGCTGGTACGGATCACCGTGCCGGTAACGGACAGGAAGTGGCCAGCGTCCCGAGACCTGGGGATGTTCTCCCTGGTGAGCTCCGGACAGACCGGAAGACCTGAGGAGAGACGTCACATATCAGGGCAGGTGGAGGTTGGGGTTACGCATGTCAAATAGGCCAAGGAGTACTCAACAACTAATCCAAACCATCATCAGAACTGACTACAAAACGGACCCATTTCTACTGGAACTCAAAGTCCGGCGTAACTGTAATGCTTAATACAATCCACCAGAGGGGGAGCTCAACCCACTCTTGTGTTGAGGAGAGTTGCATTGCTTGTATCTTGCACTATGTTGCATGAGTCAAATGAAAAAACAAAACACCTCACAGGACATTTATTTAACAGGCAGCTTAAGGCCAAAGCATTTAACACTGAATCCACACAAGACATTTGAAGACTATTTTCCGTGATATATCTCTGTAGATATTGTAGACACTCGTCCTTTCATCCCACGCACAGAAAGAATAGGAAGAATGATTAGGCATTCATGGGTCCAGTGGAATATTCCAGCCCACATCTTAGCATAGACAAATAGAACACCATTCGAGTCATGTTCAAGATCTCAAACAATATTTAAATTCTAGGTCCACATCTTCAAAAAGCTTTTATGTGAAGCACTTTCTGTTTTCTATGACAGAGAGAAGACAAGTCAGATTTAAAATGCAGCCCAACATAAGGCAGTCCTCACTAGTGACATAATTTGTATTTGAAGCAAGCAAAACCGCATAGCATACCCTGAGGAACAGTATCTGGGTCTGACCATATTAACATGATGGCTTTGTAGCAGTAACAGGTCCCCACCAAAACACAAACAGCTACAATATCTCCATGAGCCCTCCTATTTTTGGCTCTGTTCTACATTCATGCCAAGTAACCAATCAAGGAACAGCATGAGTCAAGCCCATCCTGTAGCTATTTCTAACACTGCTCTCTGTGCTTTTGAGACCCCGGACTGCAGTGCACAATGGCTTAAGTAATTAGGTGCGGAGGTTGAGCCATTCTGAAGTGCTGGCAGACACAGATCAGACAAGGTCATTCATTCCTGTCTGATGCGACGTGCTCATTATCTTTTGCATACAAAATCGGGCCAATCACTGTCAACCCGTTGCAGTTGTTAAACTAATTATGACTCCCGTTTTGTAGGTCCTGGTGACTTCATCAGCGTCTCTGTATGTATGTCAGATGGGCAAACCCATAGTGCTTAGTCTACGGCCAGAAACATCTAAGCAGTGGAACACAACCGATCAGCTAAGCGCATGTTGCCAAATTCTGCCAGCCGATGACACAGGACGTGGCAAGTTAACCATGGTTGATGCGTGCAACGACTATGCACAGGAACGCCACCGTAGGCTGAGTTTGCACTGACAGCCCAACTCTGGGGGAACTGCACTGTGTTAATGCCGGAGCAGTAAGATGAACCCTCATCGACTGGCTACAGTTCTTCTGGGGCCCATCTCAGGCAGCCACATGTGGGCCCAGAAAGTCAATACAGGTCCCGCTGAGAGTGATTTCTAGTACGGCTCATGTTGTAGTAACACCACGCTGAGTCTCCTGTTTCAGTCTTTTACTGCCTACTGTTCTCCTGCATTTCAGATAGACTTCCTAAATCAACAACCTGACAGACACCTACAAACAAAACATGTTTATACTGTTCTCATATATCCTGCTGGCCAGTAATGGGGAAACAGTGCTGCTCACTTTATTATCATCATAAGACCGCATTAAGAGAATGATAAAGTTTGCCTCGCTGAAAGCAATTCAGCTATGATGAGAAGAAGCTCACAGGGTGGGTGGGAGGGGGCAGCAAAATGGTTTAAATAAATCTTGGACTAAACATAATCTAGATTTTGTAAACCTAGGTTTATAGTTGCTCAGATGTGGCTAAATTAAAATTAAATTAGTTCAGGCACACTTGCTTTAAATGTTACACAACAAAATCCCTAACCACCAAAGTAGAATCCTGCTTCCAAAAAAGTTGGGATGCTGCGTAAAACGCTGTGTAAAACCCTGCGTAAACAAAATAAAAACAGAATACAATGATGTGCAAATCATTAATCCCTATATTTAATTGAAAATTGACAACATATCAAATGTTGAACCAGAGAAATGTTATTGTTTTTGGAAAAATATATACCCATTTTGAATTTGATGTTTCAAAAAAGTTGGGACATGGGCATGTTTATTACTGTGTTGTATCTCCACTTCTTACAATACTGTAAGCGTTTGGGAACTGAGACCAATTGCTGTAGTTCTGAAAGTGAAATGTTTTTCCATTTGTGCTTAAAATATGATTTCAGCTGCTCAACAGTTCGGGGTCTCCTTTATCGTATTTTTCATTTCATAATGCGCCACATGTTTTCAATGGGTAACAGGTCTGGACTGCATGCAGGCCAGTTTAGCACCCAGACTCTTTGACTATGGAGCCATGCTGTTGTAATATGTCCAGAACGTGGTTTGGCATTGTCTTGCTGAAATAAGCAAGGCCATCCCTGAAAAAGACATCTAGATGGCAGCATATGTTGCTCCAAAACCTGTATACATTGTTCAGAATTAATGGTGTCTTCACAGATGTGAAGTCCTGTCCCAACTTTTTCTGAAACATGTTGCTGGAATCAAATTCAAAATGGGCACATATTTTTCCAAAAACAATAAAATTTCTCTGGTTCAACATTTGATATGTTGTCTTTGTACTATTTCCAATTAAATATAGGGATTAAATGATATGCACATCATTGCATGCTGTTTTTATTTGCATTTTACACAGCATCACAACTGCTTTGGAAACAGGGTTCTATATACCAAATGTTAAATAACAAAGCTAAAGCAACACATGAACATAACTATGCATGTGACCCAATAATGCAGAGAAGGAGCTTTAGTCTCTAATACTGGCACAGATGCTTCAATCAAAATCATTCTCCCAGCCTACACACTTGTCAAAATGTAAATAAGGAGGGACAGGTTTTTTTTTTAACGTCTGCCAGTCAGTGAGGTCAGAGTTTACTCCCCATTTCTGACACAAACAATCCTTTTGACAATTGCCTCAGACGCAGCTGGTTGTTTTTTGTTAGTCGACAAGCGCATTAACCACTTACCTGTGATTCGGGCATGCAGGTGTCGTTTCATCTTGTGCCACGCTGGTTGTGTAGGGCTCTCCGACAAGTTCCTGGCAGCTCTGTGAAGGGCACTGTCAAAGATGCTGATGACCTCGCTGGGGTAGGCGTTGAAGTACTCTCCCACCTCCATGTTGGCTTCAAACAGTGTCATGGCATTGATGACCACAGGGTAGTGGGCATCCTCCAAAGGCTCCTGAAGGGTCTGCAGGATGTCACTCCTGTGGTGTTCAGACACATAGGCCTCAAACACCTGCCCTATCAGAGCAGCCTGCTCCGGGTTGATTGACGTCATGGATATGCAGTCAAATAGCAAGCGAGTCTTAAAACCAACAAGCTGTGAATTTAATGACTCAGGCAGCCAGATAACTTATCAGATAGACCCAGTAGGGTCCATCACAGCTGTAAGTTTTGCCTCGAGTTAACACGATACCCCCATTTTCTGGGCAAAGTCCCTGTTCCAGGTGGTCTGTCTCAGCTAGAGATGTCCACGGTTAACCCTTAGAAAGAAAAAAGTGTCTCTGAAGTGAGAATGATGATATTTCAAAATCATAGTACAGTACTGTATCAGAATCTAATCAGAATAGCCAGTAAACATTGCTTTATATCTGTAACAAACTGCTTCCACAGACCTTTTAAGAGCAAGGTCAATTATTAGTGATGCGTATATAAACACATGCCAATCGCCAAGAGTTGCACATTTGCCACAACAACGCAGACGCGAAAATGTGAACGTATAATTCACAGAAATATCGGCCTCCAGTTCACTTCAATGTGACATTTTACAGTAGAAACAGAAAATAAAATAGAAAGCAGAAAAAACAATCGCTAGTTTAAGTTGGCAACATCAAAGAATATATTAGGCATCTATCCTCGTCGAAGTTCGATGTGCCAGTCAACTGGAGGGTTCAGTCAATCGTTGCTTAAACTTCAAGTAGCTAGACGCATACTATAACCAATAACCGTATAGGCGTTATCGTCTTTCATAAATGGCCTGCTAGCTAAGCAACGTTAGCTAACAGCTAAACATGGTTCCAAAATCTAACCGAACTTTAATGTGTAATATAAATATACACAAGATAACGTAATACATACCCTATCCATTATTAAGTTCATTAACTCCTTTAGAAATAAAAACGGAGGTGACGCGCACATTGAAATTTACCGCTGGATTTTCCCACGTTGTACTGCCCAAGGGGTGTTCAGGTTTTTAACAGGATAGAAAAATAATGACATTGTCTTAAAAATCTCTATTAAAATTTATGATTTTGTAAATAAAATCGAATTCAATACAAAAAACACTTTATTTTCGTCACATATAGAACCTGAAAAGTCTTTAGGAAAGCCTCTTATCAGTTTCGACTCGAGTGTTTCGATTCCAAAACACACACAGTGCGCAGCCGCCAACTTCGCACACGCGCTATAGAAGGACCAGGAGACCTGACTCGGACCAGGACCCAGAAGCATCGACGTTTAGCGCCTTCTACTGGCACTGGACACAGGACAAAACAGTAACAGTAAAATCAGTTACTATAATATTTTCATTCAACATCACTAAAACATATTGGCAAAAGCTCAAACAGGAAATACATAATATCACCATGCCCAGTATCAGCATTCTGTCTTGCTTTTATATCATACTTTAATCCCATATACAGTACTGCAGGCACACCATGAATAAATGGAAAAGTCCACATAATTGACACCACACACGAGTAAATGTCACAATAATTATTTATTAGTTAAGCATACACAGTATAATATAAATATAAAATATGCAATTTATTTTTAAAATCGGTGAGACATCATTATATCTGTGTTGAGACAACCATACAAACAGTTTAATTCTACCAAAATTGCTTATGCGGCTGTAACAAACTCTCATTACGGTGCCATTCTAAAATAAGGTACAGAGAGAGGACAATATTTACTGTATACGGTATTCAACAAATGATAGTTAGCAGCATATGCACCACTCTTAAGAAACTGCAAAAAAGAAAATGTCAAACATACTCATCGGCACTGTACAAACAAGGAACCCATTCACAGTGAAGTAATCAACAGAATGGAATGGAGTGGCTGATCTTTAAATAATGTTATTTTTTGTTATAGTCTTTTTCCTTTCGTATGGTTGACATGCTCTTGAGTTGCAAAAGTCAGAAGGTGAAGTACTGGGCGAACCACTCCTGGCGCTGGGGGTCGGGGGATCCTACGGGTGACTCTTCTGTCTCAGGAGGGCTACACAGGGAAGGGGGCACACACCACAACAGCAGCAAACAGTTACGCAGACAGGACATTATTCACTACCAAATCATCACTGCACTTCTGGTTAGACAAAATGTTGTGTTATAGGTTTAAAAGGCTGTGGGTTTTAGGCTCATGTGGGGTTTGTGAATATTCCTAAATATAATCAGTCATCTAGTTTAGAGGATACACATTTTGAATTTTGTCGAGGCAGTAAAGCTATACTGTAGATTTGATTATCTGCTCTAGAGTTTGAAGGCTTCCTAGAAAACAATAACATTTTGGTTGGACTAATCTTTTTATAGCCTGTGGCTATATTAACTCAACCATTTCTGTTTTACATGATCATCAAGCTGTGTATTTTGTAGAATTGAATTACAAGACCATGCAGTTGTTAATCCTTGACTTATTCCCTTGGGGGAAGATTCTGCTGGGTTATACAAATACTGTATGTAAATGCATCTACTAAAAAGATCCTAAATACCTAACAGTGGGCTCTCTTCATATACTGTATTGTAGTTTCTGAAAAGCAAATCCAATAGTAACCCCAAGGAAAGAATCTGAGGAAACATTTACTGAAAGAACATAACCTTGACTAGTGTGGTTTGTTCTAGAAAGGCAGAGGTAGCCTCGCCAGTCTAATGCATTTCACTGGGTTGTTGGCTAGGCCATAGACTTGGGCATGGGAAATTCACAAAAAAAAGTGTATTCTGTAACTGCAGCTTAATTTCACATAAAATAACTTTTACTCATTGCTAAGACAGCTGGATCTCTGGTGGCCTGTCTGTCTGACTGACTGACTCACTGGTGGACTGACAGGTAGCCTGACATCTAGGGCCCTCCCTCAGTCCCGTTTGTCCAGGGGTTGTAGCCCGTTGACGGGCACCAGATGCCTCCTATCTATGAAGGCTTTGACATCTGAACGTCTGGAGAGCCAAAGACGAGAGGATGAGTGGGAGCAGAACTCCCAGTAAAATGTCAGAACAGAACATTCAGTAATAATGTGCAGCGCTCTCTCTGGAGTGCACAATGTGTTCAAGATTAAAATCTCTCTTTTTTTTTGTACTCATAACTTCATACAGCAGTTAATATTTGACTAATGCAGGGAAATTGCAAACTTGGATCTGATAAAGAGCCATGTAACTTAAGACACATTCAAGCTTTAATTTCCTACCATGGCTATTTTAACAGTTTTCACATCAACCTCTAAATGTTAGGGTCTTATTATTTAAAGTCTAGATGATACAAGACTAATTATTAAACAGTCTACACTGCACCCATTCTGCCCAAAACACACTGCTCTGACTGAGCTAAAAGGTCTGTTTTAAATTAATAAGAGGTGGCATCTTAATCCTGTGCAGAACTTTAACTGTTTGTGTCGCAGAGAACTATCCTGAAATTCTCTCGATAGACTACGTCGTCATTTCATCACTCATTTCAGATCTAGAAACCTGAAATTAGTTTGAATCGGGGCCGACATGTACGTAAATGTGTTCCAGGATCTACAGTGACATTTTTACAGAATTACTTGTAGGTGTAGGTCATATTGATCTAGGCATCGTCTAGTAGAGCTAGAACATAAGTATTCTGGTTAAGACGTCCTGACCTGAAAAAGGGGCAACATTTCTACATGCACATACTGTGAAGGAGCAGCATTACATAGTCTGAAAGCCAACATATATCCCACTGTGTCATGGATTGCCTCCGCAATTAGATGAGTCAGTGTAGTATGTGCTGCAGCAAAGATGTGTCTGCTATGGTATGTGGAAGTGCATCTACTGCTTAGTGGAAACAGGGTCACCTTGGCAAGGGCAGAAACAGACAGGCCGTGTTAGCGACGAAGTGACGGGAGAGTCCCATGACAATGGACATCTGTCCCACACAAATCCACCACGTCGACTCATCTGCAACTTATTTACATTCAGAGCAGCATGCAGCGAGAGAAACACCCGAAGTGAAGCGCCACACAGATAACAAATGGATAACAAGGCATGGGCAGAGACCGAAGCGTAACAGGCCAGGGAGACACATGCACAAAGTAACACGACAACAAGGGATGATCATACGCGTACACGACTACAGCTGAAAAACACAAGAGCGAGCAAAGCAATGCCGAGGCACGAGAGAGGGAGAGAGGGGTTTATTGATGAGAAGGTGGTGGTGTCACCAACAGACCAACAGTTAGATGTTAACAAATCAACACACACATGTATATAACAATAAAAACAACCAATAGATATAACAATCAGACGTTTTCATGTAGAAGTCGTACCATTTCACATAAAGGTGAACAACAAGTGCAACATGCCTGGATATTGAGGATGAGGGGGGTTAACAGAACAACACATTACCAATAAACTGTTGGCCTATAACTTCCAGAAGAAACAGAAAAGTACACAACGAACAGACACAAAGAGACGCATGCACACTGACATGAAGGGCAGGGGGAGGAGGGGTACATGCTCCTTTTTGCATTCCAATGCCATTTTCAAAGCTTATGTATTGTATGGGGCTTTAGAATATTCAAGTTTCCATACATCTCCACCAGTGTTTGTAGGTTCAGCTGGAATATCCCTTTGTGTTTGAAAATAAACCCTCATGCGAGGTCACTGACTTCCTGGTACACAATAAAAATGGGTTGACAGAGAGGTAGGGGAGCAAATGTGGCACTCTCCGAAAGCCAATTCTCGAGGGGATACAATCAAAGCCTTGCAAAAACGCCAGGCGAAGATGAAAACAATCATGTCTTTCATATAGAATAGCAATCAAGAGGGAATCCTAGGATGAACCCCTCAGAATGTTGGCAAGAGGCAGCTGGCAACTTCATCTATTATTCAAGGTAATTACACTTTTAGACCGGAGTGGTTTTTTTTTTTAATAGCCATAATTCCTGATTTCATGCTCTTTTGTTTATCAGAGCGGGCCAGACGGAGAGGGGGGGGACATCGACATCCGCCAGTGAGTGTCACATTGACAAGTTTCTTTCAAAGACACCAGAAAGGGATAAGGCAGCGGACTTTGGAGAGGTCTGTATGAAGGCTTCTTGCTGCAGCGACACGGGGCGCGGTTCAGGGCAAGCGTTTCTCTGCATGCTGGTCCCTGGGCCCGCCCCTGGAGCAGACGGAGGCGTCGGCGGCGAGGGAGGGGCGGCGCTCACCTCATAAATTTCTTGGGCTCTGTCGGAGGGGTCGGTGGGGGCAGAGGTTTGCTAGTGTTGAGCTCAAGGTGGTGAATGGGGGAGTTGGGGATGGGCTCTAGGCGGTTGGGCTGGGGCTGCACGCTCCCCGTTCCCGTGCCCGCCGCCTCCAGAGCCCTGAGGTTCGGAGAGCTGCTGAATCTGTCTGCTGATTTGTCATTCTTTCTCTTTTGCTACACAGAGGGACAAAAACATCAAGAAATGGAAATAGGGAGAGCTAATCCAATGGAGAAAAAAGACTGCTGTGTCAATTATTTTTTTTACTGTATATCTTCATAAGATTCATGTGGATGGATGCTTTCTGAAGGTCAAGCTTGTACCACTCAGTTAGTGAAGAAACAGTCGCTCTCAGATATTATATGTAAATTAAGATGAGCAAACAGGGATGCATCAAAGGAAGAGGCTACAGAAACTCCACATTAACAAAGAATGGCTTGGAAAGCAAAGGAGAACTGGATGTCTGAACAGGGAGATAACAAACACACACACACACACACACACACACACACACACACACACACACACACACACATATATAAAAATGTACACACGCACATATTATGTGACACACTAAACCAAAATATCGGAAGTTATAGAACTTGAAATGGAGTCAACAGTTACATGGAAACCATGCAGAGTGGCCCATTAATCTGGAAGACAGGGGATTCTGCATTACATTGGAATGGGACACAGCCTCTCTCCACTAAGGGATGGAATGGTTCCAATAGAAAACAAGCTGGTGCATCTGTGGAGGCCAATTAAAATCATGACCCTAATCATTCTCCAAGTTGAGGATCAGGCTGGCGGTGTAGGCTTGTTTAAACTGTCACAGGTCGCTTTTAGTCACAGTGTTGGGTGCATTTTTGATTAGCTGTATGGACCTGATCAATGGGCGGAGCCTAGTGTATGTGGGGGTAACGTTCGTGCTGGGGCGTTAGCCTCCTGTCAGTCTGTGGTGCGGGGTAGTGTGCAGCGGTCCGCTCACCTTGATGAGGGGATTTATTACGCCCACGTTGGGACTGGTGTTGAACACTTTGTTGAAGTTAGTCTCCCTGTTGACCAGCTCCAGCTGGTAGAACTTTTTGTCGTCCTGCAAGTCCAGAGACAGACACCAGTTAGGCTGTGATCCACTGCAACGCTGGTGACAACACAGTAAACCCCCCCCCCCCCAGTCTAGTGTAACAGTCTGTCTGTCCTAGAAACACTCCACTGGAGCAGTGGTTCCCAAACCTCTCCTAGGGACCTCCCCAGCCATTCCATCTATTAGATGTATCCCTGAGCTAGCTCACCTGAATCAACTTATTAATTAATTAACAAGCCCTTACCTGTTGATTCATGTGAACTAGCTCTGGGATACATCTAATAGATGGAATGGCGACGGGGGGGGGGTTTGTGAACCACTGCACTGGAGAGCCTGACTAGAAAGTCATGTTGGGACTGAAGGGCTGTAACACACTGCTGAGTCAGTCTACTGCCACCGTATACATTTACATTCAAGTCATTTAGCTCCTAGACGGTCTGACAGTACTGAGTACATTTCCATCCCTTGTTTAACAGCCCCACAACCCTGGCGCTGTAAGTAGCATGCTGTACTAACTCAGCCTTATGGGACCATCATGCAAGGCCTGGGTTCTCCACAGACTGGTCTGTTGTTTGGAAATAGACAGACATGCGCATGCTCTATGTCTAGGATAGTTGGGTAAAATCACTCAAGGGCTTCCTGAAGGCCCTCTATGTGCTGTGTACATACACTTACCACCAGCTTCTTGACCAGGGACTCTCTCTCAGTCACCATTTCCTTCAGCTCGGCGATCACCTGCAGGTCCTCAGGTCGGCTTTCCCTATTCCGGAACTTATCCTCCGTGCCCTCCAGCCTGCGGAGACGAGGAGACCATTAGGGCTCGGATGTGGCGCGGTTTTCCTCACAGCACAGCGTGGAAACAAACGTTTGAAATGTAAGCCATTGATCTGTTTGTTTGTGTGACGTGATGAAAGTGGCTTGGATCAGTGTGGGAAGAGTGAGCATTGATACAGGCAGACAGTGAGGGAGCATGTCTTCAAAGCTTCCCTTCCATTACATGCAGATTGTTACTAAAGCGTTGCATCCACATTAACGCTCAAACCTTTATCCTTATAATCAGAAGGCCTATTAGTGCTTGTGTATTACTATGATCAAAACGCTAAATACAGTACATGTTCTTTGGAATTCCACTGAAACTTCTCAACAAATAACAAGAGCTCATTAGAAGAGTTCTTTTCAGTTTTCAAAGCCATCTGCTTTCACACAGTTTGGCACGGTCTTCTACTTCACATCGATGACATGATATGCAGAGTTCTTCCTCATTCCCTAAATAAGCACCTCAGTTAGGGATGGGATCCTGAACACTACAGATGTAGAATGACAAGTGATACCAAACTCTCAATCAAACTCTTCGAGAGACAGGGAATTAATAGAGTGCATATTGGATCTCATCATAATTACTTCTGTTACACCGCTACGCATCAGCACTCCATTCATGTTGTGCTCCATTGACAGAAACAGGATCTACAGCACATTAATTCAGTTCCATGTTTAACCATAGACATAGCTGTGTTGCTACAAATGCTGCAAACAGAAACAGTATGAAACAAACATGTTGCTTCAGTGCAGACTGTGAAGCTGATTCTGGTTTGCATTTTATGAATATATCATCGCAATCCAACCAGCTCTCCAGCGATAACACTCAAAACAGATGCGACAAACTGCTAGGAATCACTAAACCAACAACAGCCAATCAGACAAACTTGTGTTGGTTCCCAGGGGTTTAACTAATAGGAGATGTAATGAGATAAAATATTCATGTGGCTTAAATGGCATAACATTTTTGCAGTCGCCAGGGACTGGCTTTGGGGCTGCCATAGTGATTAACTGAGGATGGGACAGGGGCTGTAATTAAATAGATTTTTGCTGCGCTCAGCAAGCTTTAAATTGTAAACCTCAAGGGAAGGTCATGAAAATGTTGATGAAATTGAGAATGACAGGGGCTATGACCAGTAGGTAATTGTTGGTTTTAGAAAGGTTAGCAACAGAAAAATCTTTGTGGGGGCAATGTGAACTTCCTTCTAAAGTAGTTATGGATTCTCATTGCCAGTAAAATTGACAAAACAATGATTTATGCTTCATCAATGTTTCATTTTTAGTTTTTGAGAAGTTTGAGCCTTAAGAAGAGTTTGTGGAGAACTTCACAGACAAGCTATTTTGAACAGGCACTCTCTGCAGTAGCTGGTTTTATGTCGACCCTAGATGGTGCTCTCATTCAAGTGAAACCAAATGAGGTCACTCCTGACAGGAGCGTCCCCAGTCCCAGAGCCACACCGCGGTCTGGACATCTGTTCCAACCCCCATTTCTCTTTCCGCCTTTTCACTGTTTCCCTCCCAGTCTTTCCCAGATATCCAAAATGGAACTCTCATAGAAACATGCAGATTGTTTTTATGTAAGCTGCCTGTTTTCCCCAACCTCATTTCCATTAAAGTCACTATTTCCATAATCGGTCAATTCATAGTTTACTGTGTGCTATGGTAGCGGACCAGGACGTTAAGCCCCAGCAAGACAGTGCTGGCGCAGCTCCTGAAGCCCAGTGTGGCAGGAAACTGAGCACACAGTCACCTTCACGAAACACACCGTGGTAAAGACAGACTGGTCTACTACCGGGACGGGGGGGGG
>JACXGI010014687.1:0-18631 GCA_016801175.1 Esox masquinongy | reverse complement strand
AATAAATTAATTACAAAACACTATTTATCTAATCAATTGTATTCAATTAAGAGGATGCTTTTGCTTGACACACACAAGCACTACTGTGCCACAGATGTCATTCACATAAACATACAGTGGATATAAAAAGTCTACACACCCTTGTTAAAATGCCAGGTTCTTGTGATGTAAAAGAATGAGACAAAGATAAATCATGTCAGAACTTTGTCCACCTTTAATGTGACCTATAACATGAACAATTCAATTGAAAAACAAACTGAAACCTTTGAGGGGGAAAAATAAAAAATAAAAAACTCACAATAACCTGGTTGCATAAGTGTGCACACCCAACTTTTGATTTTATTACAGCATTCAGTCTTTTTGGGTAGGAGTCTATTAGCATGGCACATCTTGACGTGGCAATATTTGCCCACTCTTTTTTGCAAAAGCGCTCCAAATCTGTCAGATTGCGAGGACATCTCCTGTGCACAGCCCTCTTCACATCACCCCACAGATGTTCCATTGAATTCAGGTCTGGGCTCTGGCTGGGCCATTCCAAAATGTTAATCTTCTGGTGAAGCCATGCTTTTGTGGATTTGGATGTGTGCTTTGGGTCGTTGTCGTGCTGAAAGGTGAACTTCCTCTTTTTCTTCAGCTTTCTAACGGACGCCTGAAGGTTTTGTGCCAAAATTGCCTGGTATTTGGAACTGTTCATAATTCCCTCCAACCTGACTAAGGCCCCGGTTCCAAATGAAGAAAAACAGCCCCAAAGCATGATGCTGCCACCACCACGCTTCCCTGTGGGTATGGTTTTCTTTGGGTGATGTACAGTGTTGTTTTTGCGCCAAACATACCTTTTGGAATTATGGCCAAAAAGTTCAAACTTGGTTTCATCAGACCATAACACATTCTCCCACGTGCTTTTGGGGAACTTGATGTTTGTCTTTGCAAACTTCAGCCGGGCTTGGATGTTTTTCTTTGTAAGAAAAGGCTTCCGTCTTGCCACCCTACCCCATAGCCCATTCATTTGAAGAATACGGGAGATTGTTGTCACATGTAGCACACAGCCAGTACTTGCCAGAAATTCCTGCAGTTCCTTTAATGTTGCTGTAGGCCTCTTGGAAGCCTCCCTGACCAGTTTTCCTCTTGTCTTTTCATCAATTTTGGAGGGACGTCCAGTTCTTGGTAATGTCTCTGTTGTGCTATATTTCCTCCACTTGATGATGACTGTCTTCACTGTGTTCCATGGTATATCTAATGCTTTGGAAATTCTTTTGTATCCTTCTCCTGACTGATATCTTTCAACAATGAGATCCCTCTGATGCTTTGGAAGCTCTGTGCGGACCATGGCTGTTGCTCTGAGATGCAACTAAGAAAATGTCAGGAAAATCCTACTAGAACAGCTGAACTTTATTTGTGATTATCAGAGTCACTTTAAATTATGGCAGGTGTGTAATGACTTCTATTTAACATAAGTTTGGATGTGATTGGTTAATTGCGAACACAGCCACATCACCAGTTATAAGAGGGTGTGCACACTTATGCAACCAGTTTATTGTAAGGTTTTTATTTTTCATTTTTCCCCCTCGAAGATTTCAGTTTGTTTTTCAATTGAATTGTTCACATTATAGGTCACATTAAAAGTGGAAAAAGTTCTGACATGATTTATCTTTGTCTCATTCTTTTAAATCACAAAAACCTGGCATTTTCACAGGGGTGTGTAGACTTTTTATATCCACTATATACAACTTTTTAAGTACGTAATGGCATTGTCTCAGCTATACATTTTCACCTCATTCATCTCAGTGAGACATGCAAACACACAAACGCCTATAAACATACTTAATTAAAGAGATACATTTGTTGTGCCTGTCACTGAAAAGGTCTTTTTAAAGACCCAAAGGGTTATAAATTCATCCACCGTTCCAGCTTCCCCTTCTTCCCACCCATTTCCCCTCCTTCTTAAGTCATAACTGATGATCTTTACCGTGCTGTGTGTGGGTGCGCGCATGTGCGCGCGCACGCACGCATGGCACTAGTATACATCAAAATTAATAAAATGTGCAGATCAAAGAAATCTATCTACTTAACTCTTACAAAAGTTTAATAAAACTCAGGTTTTAACATTTGTATGAACATGACACACCTGGTCGAGGCCAAGCAACAAAATGCTTACTTTCAAATTCCTTTACAGGGAAAAAAATTATAGAATGAATAAAGTCAATTAATTACAAAAAAATGTAAGCCAAAGAAGCAAATAATGTATGGAATCCTGACATTTTGGTGGTGCTTCCATATTGATATTGGATGTCAAATATTTAATGTTATATTCATTAAAATGATGAACTACATTAAACCGCATACAGTATGGCCCTTTCATGTTTTGTTACTATACTAATTAAATTTAGAATATTTGATAATAAAAACCTATTTGCTTATACGTATGGATATATGCAATCCTTAAATAAAGTGGCACTGTGTAGAATTTATTCTACTTGTGGAATTGCAGCGACAACAGTTCAGTAAAAAAAAAAGAAAATGGTGTCATTTGTTTTATTAAATTCCTTACATATCATATTTTTTACAAATCCATAAAATATCCTAAGTTTTCCTAAATTGTTGATACACTGCTCAAAACCAGAAAAGGAACCGGGCAAGCCTAGTTCAGTTGGGCCGCGATTAGAAAGGATGAATGTTGTTGTCCCTGGCTGGTTTTGATACACATTTTTCTATGTGGCAGACTGTGTCTTTAACCATTACGCTATTTAAACAGCGGGAATGCAACTTTTACCACAGCCATTACATTTTTGCTGAAATAACGTGGACAACAGAACATTTATTAATGGAGCTAAAGTGTACTCTTCAACAAAGGTCACTGTGGATGGCTAACTAATAGTTATAGCAAGCAAGTTTATTTATATGGCACAATTCATACATAGAAGCAATTCATTGTGCTTTACAATGAAAAGATAGATATAAAAATGCAATGGAATAAAACGGTCAGATTGTTACAATTCTCTAACCAACCTCCAGGGGGACTCTCTACCCCGGTACCTCAATCCTCACACTCAGTGTTAGGATGAACCCGTCAGTCCCATTGTGAGATAATCTCTGCATCCATGTCTTACCCAGCCGTCTCCAGGGGGACATTCATGCCATGTCTGTACATGCATTTAATATTCATCCTCAATGAATTTCATTTACCATAACTGTTTACTGAACCACCCCGGTATCTCAATCCTCGCGCTCCAGCACTTGGATGAAGTCGTCAGTCCTTTTGTGAGATAATACCCTACATCGATGTCTAAACAGCAGCACAAGAACTTGCATTATCCATCATCAGCAGATTGTTACATTTACACAGAGGTTATTCCTCTGATAGCACCAGAACTTGCATTGCAGAAAAACGAAATAATAAAACATTTAATCAAAGAGAGAAATATAAAAATACATCATAATAATAAAACATCAAAGAAGAAAATGGAATAAAAACCAATAAAAACAGTGTGGTTAAGCTCAAGCGCTCAGTCATAGGCACGTACTATACAGTACCTATAATGAAAAAAATGACTCCAATCACTCCATGGCTGGTTCATTTCTTTAGAAAACAATAAAAATATAAATGGGTCACGAAATACAATTACTCTTAAATATGAGATTCATGGTATTACAGAGTGGATATATATTGTTGTATAACAGCTGAAAAGTAGCGAATGGATAAATATTTCTGAGAGGATAATCGAACTGGGGTCAACGTTCGTTTTTCTTTCATTCTAGATGACACTGATACAATAACTATCAATATAGGTGACGATACTTGACTTTTTCGTCAAGTGAAAAGACGAGAATCATGGAAACCCCTCCTCTTTTACTGCGCAAGGGCTTGTGATCTACTGTATATTACCCCACAAAGCATGCATGGATGCGTACTTTGAAAATCCACCACAAACAGTCAGAATATAATCGTAAACAATTTTAGGCTTACTATAACGTAGCTTCTGAAGGTTGTGGCCAGCAAAGTTTTTGTCTATCCTAAACAAATCCTAAGGCATAATTTGCTTTGACTGCCTCAAGGCTGGAACACCGGTCCCCTGCGTGAGAGTCCGCGTCTCTAACCACTACGCAATTTAAGGGGTAGCCAGTCAGTCACTCAATCACATACTCACTCAGTAAGCGATATTCGCTCTTGTTGGTTGGTTCCGCATACGCTGTCTGGCAAAAATTAAGGGAACACTTAAATTACACATCGGGTCTCGATGAATGGAATATGTTAAAGATCAAAATCTTTACTGTACATTGTGTAATGCCTTCAGAACAAAATTACATAACAACGGTCAATGAAAACCAAAATCACCAACCAATTGAGGGCTGGATTCAAACTCACACCGAATATCAAAATAAACAATTGAATCCGCTCTTCCAACTTGCGTGAATTTCATCAAGGCAACTCATTATGTGACTCCCTAGTGTGTATGGCCCCCATGTGGCCTGTATGCAGTCCCGACAACGTCTGGGCATGCTCCTGATGAGATGGCGGATGGTGTCCTGGGGGATCTCCTCCCAGACCTGGATCAGGGCATCAGTGAGCTCCTGGACAGTCTGTGGTGCTACTTGGCTGCGGTTCTCCATTGGATTCAGGCCTGGGGAACGTGAGGGCCAGTCAATGGCATCAGTGCGTTCGTCATCCAGGAACTGCCTACACACTTTGGCCACATGAGGCCGGGCATTGTCCTGGACCAGGAGGAACCCAGGGCCCACTGCACCAGTGTGAGGTCTGACGATGGGTCTGAGGATTTATCCCGGTGCCTAACATCAGTCAAGGTACCATTGGCTAGCACGTGGAGGTCTGTGTGACCCTCTAAGGATATGCCTACCCAGGCCATCACTGACCCACCTCCAAACCGGTCATGCGGGATGATGTTACAGGCAGCATAACGTTCAGCACGGCGTCTCAACTCTTTTTTTACGTCTGTCATAAGTGCTCAGTGTGAACCTGCTCTCATCTGTGAAGAGAACAGAGTGCCAATGGCGGACCTGCCAATTTTGGTGCTCTGGCAAATGCCAATCGTGCTGCACATTGCTGGGCTGTTTGCACAGGTCCCACTAGAGTACATCGGGCACTCACGCAACCCTCATGGAGTCTGTTTCTGACAGTTTGGTCAGAAACATACACAGCGGTAGTCCGCTGGAGATCATTTTATAGGGCTCTGGCATTGCTCCTCATGCTCTTCCTCGCACAAAGGAGCAGATACCGGTCTTGCTGCTAGGTTGATGCACTTATACAGACCTGTCCAGCTCTCTTCGTGTAATGGCCCGTCTCCTGGTATCTCCTCCATGCTCTTGAGACTGTACTGGGAGACAGCAAACCTTGCGACGGCACGTATGGATGTGCCATCCTGGAGGAGCTGGACTACATGTGCAACCTGAATGGGCTGCAGGTACCGCTAGGGATGGGCAGTATTTATAATGCATGTATTTAAAATACGCATTTCAAATACAAACTAGGATTTTGTCATTTGTATTTGACAGAGTTGATGAAAATGGCTTTTTTTTAGCTTTTGTGAATTCCAATGTAATGAAACCTATAACGTAAGATATTATAATAATGACTGGAATGTCCCAGATGTTATGTTTAGATTTCCCCGTGACACCGGTTAGTTTCACTTCCTCTTTTAGTGATGAGCTTACAAAAGCTTTAAAAATAATTTCTTGTAATTATAAAAATGTTAAAATAGAGTTCAATGACACAATAATTTCCTAAGATATGTAGTGCTTGTTATGCCATTTGAACAGAAACTGAATTAATTGAATTTTAGCAAGTGAACAGAATTTTTGCATAGAGGAAATGAGTGAATTCGCTTCAACATTGTTTGTCATTAGGTTTGTCGGTATATTTTCTGTTGATCAATAGAAAGATTTTAGGCTGCACTTTTGTATAGACCAGCTTTCGGCAAAAGACAGCCCGCGAGACAAAACTGGCCCACCAGCAATAATATCTGGTCCGCGGCATGACTATTTTGACAGCGGCTGGTGCTGAAATAGACCTCAGTCATGACAGCAACATTTATTCACATAAACACTTCCTCTTTAGTGATTTTGCCTACCAAATAAAAGTGCAAGAAAGTCTTTTGCAACAATGCTTTATTTGGAGTTGAATTGAGAGTTTTTACTTTGAAAAGTTCTGAAGTGCATTCAACTGTGGCTTTCTTGACACACCTCTGAAATACTCTTTGCAAACAGCGACAACTTCAGCGCAAATAAGACATACCGGCTTTGCATTCACGAAACTAGGTAGGATGAAGGCATAGTTGTCTTTCCATTCATCTTTGAATGCCCTATTTTCACTGTCAACTCTTTAGACTCTTTGATAGTGCCATTTTGTGTATACCGCTAGCTTAAATGTTTAGCTCTGCACACAATATAATAGCGTAGCCTACCTCCAGCACACAAACAATTAAAAAATGCAATGTAGTACGTGAGGATGCAAAGGAATAATTCTGAGAGTAAAAGTAGGCTACGTCAAATAATTATTACAGTAACAAAGAAGCAAATTAAAATGATACACATTTATTATTCACAATATGGAAAGAGTAAATAAAACATAGGTGGTTAAAAGCATGACTCAAACAGGCCATTAATGGGCTTATTCAAGTGCTCTTTTATTTCTTGAGGTATTTCTATCCATTACGCATTTCCCACATATGTTTGTCTTAGAAAGGTGGTCTGTGTTGCAAGTTCGTAAATGAAGACACTTTGCCGTGTTAGGCCTACGTGTCAGTAGTACTGTATTAATTAATCCAGCACAAAACCCGGACACCGTCACACAACTGTGGCTTTTTGTTTCTGACTGTCCGACAGGATTTAACCACAAGGTAACCACAGCTGACTAAGCAATTAAGACACTATAACAGTCTGTAACAGGCAAATCTAGTAGTTTTTTTCACCAATTAATTTCTTAAATTATCCTTTGACTATGTTGAGGCCCACCATCTAGTGGCTAAAAAAATGGCACCATGCCAAATTTTACTTGCCGACCCCTGGTATAGACCATAAGATTCTTTCTGCTAAATAAATGTAAATCATTATCATTCCACTACTGCTGCAAATATATTACGAACATTTTATTACAAATTATAATCAAATTACTCTCCCTGCAAACAGTTATTTTTCTTCCTCCAATTTGAATATGTCTTCCTCCAATTTGAATATCTCCTGTCTTCTTTCACCATGGTTTTTGCCCAAAGACATTCAAGATTACTTATTCATGATGTATTCATCTGGAATATTAAAGACAAGGCCAAAATGTTTTCTACCAAACTAACAGCAACCTGTTTTGAACACCAACATACTAAATATAATTTTTAAATTAAAGCATTAAATACAATAAATAATCTCTTTATATTATAGTGTATTGTCTTAAATGATGTTCTTTCCCACAAAGTGACATGCTGAATGTTTTGGGGGCAGGCTAGATTGAACAACACAAGGTTAAGATAATCTGGGACACTTTAATCTGTTTCTGTGTATGACTGTGACTGAATAAAAGCAGCATATATTTTTTTCCAGTAAAGTGAAAAATAAACAATTGTAATTACCTTTAGCTAGCTACACAACAAACAGATACTGTAGAATACTACTGTCATTTTTTTCAGTGCAGATCCTGTTGAAACCAGCAACACACTGGTCCCATGAATTTGGTTATTTTCTAACATTTTTTTGGTGTAGCAGATAAAGAGTCTAATCAGTAACCAAATTATTGGAAGATCGAATCCCAGAGTCTACAACAGAGGTGTCAAACCGGTTCCGTGGAAGGCCGAGTGTCAGCAGGTTTTCACTCATCTTGTACTTGATTGATTAATTAGGTCACTTATTGGTTAGTTTGTACCCTCACCTCGTTGTTTAGGTCTGAACTGGGAACCAATTTATAGGAAAAACCTGCAGACATTCGGCCCTCCGTTTGACACCCATGGTCGACAAGTTAAAAAAACAAGGATAGTAAAACAAGGAAAAATGTACCTTAATGTTGGCCCCCACAAGGAAAAGGACTAAATCCATAAGCGGAGCCGGCTAAGAAGAGGGAATGTCTCTGTGAGTGACGCATTATGAATTATTCCGTATAGACGAAAACTTGGCTGGCTAAAACCTCTAGTGACTACATTATAGTAAGCCTGAAATAAAACAGTTTACGGTTTTAGTGCGACTGTTTCTGGTGGATTTTCGAAGTACGCATCCGTGCATGCGTTTTGGGTCAGGATAGACAAACACATTTGCTGGCTACAACATACAGTAGTTACGTTATAGTAAGCCTTAACTAAAACTGTATACGGTTATATTGCGACTGTTTCTGGCATGGAAAAGTTCATCTTCAGTCTCGCTAGCAGTTGCTCAATTCTTATGATTATTCCAAAGAAGTTAGTAGATACCAGTAAGCCTATTACTGGCTAATAAGCTGTTCAAACGGCCAGTGGCAAAAGGTAACAGTTCATAGATGCTATTTGTGGTGGAGGTAAACTTAATAAGAAACGTTAGTCAGTTTAACACAATGCTCAATAGTGTTTAGCGACTGGTGAAATGCGTAATGCCATGGCGTTATGGTTAAAGACAGTGCCTCTCACATGCAAGGCTCAAGTTTGAATCTATTGTGAACAACAACATTTATTTATTTTATTTCCACGATTCTCTCGTCGTTTCACTTGATGAAAAAGTTAGTTATAGTCACCTTTCTTGATAGTTATTGTATCAATGTCATTCACGAATGAAAGAAAAAAGTATGTTGTTATGCCATGAAAGAAAAAAATACGTTCTAACGCCATGAAATGAAATAGCTTTGGCAGACTCGCTAGCAATTGCTCAATTCCTATGACTATTCCAGTAAGTTAGTAGATACTGGTAAAGCCTATTACTGGCTAATAAGCTGTTCAAACAGCCAGTGGCAAAAGCTAACATTTCATAGACACTATTTGTGGTGGAGGTAAACTTAGTAAGAAACATTAGTCAGTTTAACTGTATCAATATCGTTCACGAATGGCCAATTAGCTGTTAAAACGGCTAGTGGCAAAAGAAGATTTGTTCATAGACACAAGAGGCTATACTGACACCCGTCGAACGTAGAGCTCTGTGGTGTAGCGGTTAGCGACACAGCCTTTCACGTGGGCGACTCGGGTTTGAATCTCAAGAGGGTAATTCTTTCTGTTGTGATCCGGCTGAACTAGGCTTGCCTGGTTTCTTGTTTATTTAGGCCAAAGTAATAAGAAAGGTGAGGTTTTTGCACTGGAGTAATTAGTTTAATTACATTTTAGAGGTTTCATTAGTTTGTTTCTCATGTTTAGTGTTTATGACCTGCTTACACATTGGATTTGTCAGTTGATGTGTGTGCACCCGTGTCCATGTATGAGTGTTGATTAACAGTATTCTCACGTTAGTGGGCATCCATACTTTTGTCTTCCTCGGCAGTTTAAAACCACAGAAGTGCAGTTAACTGTTACTCATAAGCAAGCAGTACGGAGATTTAGTTGTCATGGTAACAGACAGAATTTATATGGATTTGTTCAACCTCTTTACCCGGGATTGTGATAAAGTTGTCCACATTAGCATGGCACAATCAAAATGGATTTAAATTACATGCCAACTATTAACCAACCATTGCTTAAAGCACTTAATGCTTTTTAAATGGGTATCCACCTAGAATGTTTATGGGCCACTCTACAATGATTGACTATGGCCATTTTATGTTCTACATTCCATTATCAGTATTACAACTTCTCTTAATGGCAGTATTAAGGCTGTCATGTCATATATCCTGCAGAGAAGTGACTAGGGATGAAATATCTCCTGCCCTTGTTTCGACCATCAGCACCATGTACAGTGTCCTATATACTAAATCAAGGCAGTTTGGGCAATGAATTTAAGCTCTTAGGGTAACCTATTAAAATCAGCCTATATGTGAATACAGTCATACTCACAAATGTCTTTAGAAAATAATGCAAACTCTAGTGAACAAAATATAAATGCTACATGCAATTCTGTTGTGGACTAAAAAAGTTGACCCTTGTCCTGGGGACAAAAATGGCCACTTTAAAACATGTTTTAACAAAATGCCACAAATGTTGTGATGCCATTATAGAGAATTTGGCAGTACGTCTACAGAGAAATTATACAATTCTCTAATCTTTTTTGATACCACTGCACAAAAGTCCCATATGTCAGTAGTGCATTTCTTTTTAATTAATAATAAATATCACAGCATAATTTATTTCTTTTTAAGGAAGATTCAAAAACATATTATAGAGTCAACAAATACATGAAAATTTGGCCTTTAATGAGTCGTTTTTTCTTAGTGCTTAAGTCTCTGACCTAACAGAATTCAGTGAGATTATAAATCATCTACATAAATATCTAATTGATGTTTGTATATAAAATGGTTTATCATCTTTTTGTGAAGAGTGCAGTGAGTGCCTCACAGTTAGGCCAAATTGAACTTTGGAACTAGAGATGATAGTCCACTAATGCACATGGCAAAATACATATATTTAGTTATGACATTGTCTATTATCCACAACTTCATTAGAAGATCTATACATTAAGGTACTTAGGCTATATATCTGTGGCATCTATGTCAACTAAATATAGTTCAGGAGGCAAAATAATTAACTTGAACATACATAAAAAATGAGTTGTTTAATTCATGTAATGTAAATGCTGTATTGCTCTGATGTTCACCTGATTACGTTAATGGAACAAAGCAGAGTTGGGAGGGTGCAAGAAAAAAATTATTTCATTATGGTTAGCTAAGTGTAATACAATATTCAATCAATCAAATTTATTAATAAAGCCCTTTTTACATCAGCAGTTGTCACAAAGTGCTTTTACAAAACAAAATATCCGGCCTTAAACCCCAAGGAGCAAACAACAGTAGTGTTGAATTTCAGTGGCTAGGAAAAACTCCCTAAGAAGGCCGAAATTTAGGAAGAAACCTAGAGAGGACCCAGGCTCAGAGAGGACCCAGGCTCCACTATATTAGCAGGCTGACTAACAGCCTGCGGCCTGACCTGCACCCTATCTCATGGTGAGGCTATAGGAGTGAGACTCCTGTCAATGTTACTAGGTGAAAGAAGAGCACCACTCCAGCTAGGATGGAGTCCGTCGCTCTTCAGCAGATCAGGCCTGGCCCTATTTCTGGGAGAGTCCCAAAAAGAGAGACAGTTATCTACAAACTCTACTTCCTGCGACGGGCAGAACTCCGTTTTCAGCCAGTGATTGAGTTGCACAAGTCTGCTGTAGAGCTCGTCACTACCCCTAGCTGGGAGGGGGCCAGAGACAATTACTCGATGCCGACACATCTTTCTAGCTAGTTTACACGCTGATGCTATGTTCTGCTTCGTAACCTCTGACTGTTTCATCCTAACGTCGTTGGTGCCAACGTGAATAACTATATCTCTGTACTCTCTATAATTGCCAGTTTTAGACTTCGCTAGCACCAACCCCAGATTTGCGGCTACGTCGGTGGCTCTGCCCCCCGGTAAACAGTGTACGATCGCCGGCTGATTCTTTAGTCTAATACTGTGGGTAATGGACTCGCCGATGACTAAAGTTCTCAGTTTTTCCGGGCCACCGGTAGAAAATGCCTGCCGATCATTCCCCTCTGAAGACGGCTCGGGCCTTTACTCCGATTCCAGTGGTGAAAACCTGTTGAAAATCTGTCGGCTCTAGCAGCGACACAGGTTTAACTGGTCGACGACATTTCTTCCCAGTGACCAAGAGAAAGTTCTTGCCCGGCTGCAAGAGCTGTGCCGGGGGGCTAACAACACTGTCGTTTCTTCCTGGTGGCACAGATGCAATTTTTTCCAGTTCCACACTAACATAGTCCATGCCTGACATTTGCGTCTGAAGCCAAGCCTATAACGCTGCTATCTTTACCTGAAGACGATAGTTCTCCTCCGTGTTGTAGCTACAACAATTACAGTGATAAGGCATAATAATGGTACTTAGCTTCGGGTGTTCAGGGAGGGGTGAGTAGTTCCGTTAATTATGTCCAAATAGAGTCCCGGTGTAGAAAAGTTGGGTAAAAAGTCAACAGATAAAAATATTGCGTTGGTAAACTCTTAAAGTAGAATTTAACCAATTAGATTATATAGAGTAAATTCGAAAAAGTTTGGCAGATAGCCAGGTAGGTAACAGCAAGCAGCGTACAGCACGTCAACAATCCCACAATGCACAGCGAAAAGGAAGGCCTGGAGGCTCCCTACTTGTCGCTAACACAGGCAGTTTGCATCAAACCATTTTGCTTGCACGTAGCAGTTAGCAATGAGCATGGCATGCCCTGCTGAAGACGTGAACAACTTAATTTGTCAGAGACAACCTGTCTGCATTAGAGAATGAATGGAGAAATGGTAACTAACTACATGTTTTTCTCCACACTGCATTCCTGCTGTTATTTATTCAACTAACATGGGTTATTGGGATACACTAGTTGAAGTGTTGCTATCGCCATGATGATGGTGGCTTTTTCTTTTCTTCTTGCAAAGGTTTGACATAATTTTGTTCAATTATTCTTCGGTACAGTCGATACTACCAGATATGTTGAAAATGAAGATCAGAACCATTCTTTGTGACTGTCATGGTTGGTAGGCAGGTCCCAAGGTCCAGAGCAGCAGTACATTGACATTCCTTTATTTGTATACTCACAAAACAAACAGAGAGGTGGCAACCAACTGAAATGGGGGACCAACAAAACTGAACATAGAGATGCCTAGAGGGCATCCCTGCAGTCAGGCCCTGACAGTGACATCCTTACTACAGACCATTTGTAACTGCACCATCGCCGGACTTCCACATCTGGCTTCTTCAACTGCCGGATCATCAGTCCAGCCACCTGGACATCTGATGAAACTGTGGGTTGAAACTGTCAGAAACCATCTCAGGGGTGCTCATCTGTGTGCTAGTGGTCCACACCAGTGGCTTGAGCTGACTGCAGTTCAGTGTAGTAACCGCAGTGGGTAAAATTCTCACTGCAGTGGGCAAATTCTCACACTTAATCACCACTGGCATGGTGGAATATTTTGGTTTTCATGGAAAAATCCAGTTTCAACTGTACCAGGCAAGGCATGAATCGCATTGCGTGGGTGAGCTGTTTGCTGAGGTAAATGTTGTTGGTGAGTTTATGATGCGGCCATACATAAGCAACAGACAATGAACACAAATGCATCTTATGGCCAATTTGACGGCACAGTGACAGTGTGATGACAAATTTAAGCACTTAGTTTTGCCATTCATCTGTGGCAATTCTAGCGTGATAATGCACAGTCCCATTTCCCAAGGATCTGTACACATTATCAACAATATTTCTAGTTCCTGCCAATTTCCACTTCTCATAGCCATTGAAGAGAAATTGGACAACATTCCAGAGACCACAATAAACAGCCTGATCAACTCTATGCGAAGGAGAGGTGTTGCCCTGCATGAGGCAAATCATGGTCACACCAGATACTGACTGGTTGACAAAAAATGTTTTTCCAAAAGGTATAGCTACTAATTATTTGCCTGTTTTAGGAGACTGTATTGTGGTTTCAAGTAATTGAAACCACAATACAATCTCCTATAATTGACTTTGGGCAAAATCTTCAACTCCCATTGAGGATGTATTGATTTTGTGTTGAAAAGTGGGCCAAGCAATGTTCAAAACAATATTATGATGCAACTCATGAACAGGCTACCAAACATTATGGATAATGGCCCTCATTCATGAAATTTGCGTACGATCAAATTTAATCATTTCACCTTTACAGCTGGCATTCATCAATATTATCTTTGTCGTATCCTTACCATAAAACTCACGTCTGGTTGAAGAATGTGTAATCAAACATAAAAAAATAAAATAATCTTATTGCAAATCAAGAATTATCATTATCATGAAAAACAACAATCATAACAGCCTCAGTAACAACAACAAAAAATTATATTAATAATAGCAGACAATATAAAATAAGGAATATAGCACATACAAACGCACCAAAATGTAAAATGTGTCACTACCTTATTAATGTATGATTTAAGGTGCTTGCACACGGGCCGCGGTAAGCGACAACTGAACCGCGAGAAAAATCTGCCTACCGTGTGTACACCCTTACGGGGGTGTACACACGACAGCTACAGTGGCTGAGTTTGCGTTGGTTACCATAGTAACAACAATGGTCTGGCGAAGTTATGTTTTGGTATGTCGTCTAGAAGTTCGCCTACAGATGTTGTATGTTTTTGTAAATAAAATAAAAATGAAAGCCAAGCAAACTGTATTTTTTTTCTGTGTTCATTTTAAATAGGTAATGTAATTGTCTAGGTAAGCAGATTATTTGCAGTTCTCATCTGTGTGCAATATTATTCTTGTTATAATTATTAGGCTATATTGTTATAATATAAAAACAAAATTACACATGACGATTGGCATTCAATTAACAACTTCACTAGTTGTGCACATGCGAAGCTAGCCATTCAAACTAGTATGAACTACGGTATTATAAACCCACTCTCCTCCTTTTGCGTCCATAATATATAGGCTAACACGCACCTGATAAGCACACAACTGCACCAACGTTCCTCCACGCTGCATTTTTTTGGTTTATGTCCCTGTAGGTCTGCAGAGTGCAAAGTTAAATTGTATAATTACGGGAAATCCGACAGTAATACATTTATCCTATTTTTTCCTCTCATAGGCTATATCGGTGTTGTCAATGAATGAGGGTTTGATTGGTTGACAAGATGAACGCTGTTCATTGGTCGACATGGGCGGCGGGCGCTCAAAAGTTCAACAAATTTGAACTCTGGGCACCTCCACCCGTGAGCAAGCGTGCACAGAAAGCGGCACCGCTCACGGGATCGAGGTGCTCGCAAAACTGCTTGCGGTTTGCTGCCCATCGCCCGACTCCAATTGAAAGTCTATGAGACCTTCACCGCCACTGCGGCCCGTGTGCAGGCACCTTTATTCCTTTCACTTTATGCAGCATTTTTTTTTCTCTTATTTCTGTTTTTCATGCATTTATATGGTTTGAATTGCCTTTGTGTATGTAATGCGCTTGACAAATAAACTTGCCTTGGTAAGTCAATCATGCCTATAGTATCGACATACTTGCAGATCATAAATGGTCATTATAATTTTGGTGGCTAGCACCTTGATCAGCTAGCAGATCTTAAATTGACTAGTGAGTGTATAAATAAACTAGTGGTTGTGCATCAAACAGTTACCTAGGTGATACATCATTGTATCACCTATCTTCTATTGTCCAATGGACTTACATTAGCCAACTTCTATGCTGTCTGTATCTCTTTTTAACACCCACACACACACACTCTTATTGAAACATATTAAAAAGAATGTATAGTTGCAGTGTCCTACCACTGCGTTTTCCAGTGCCTGTGTTTTTGTCAATGGCCTTAGAGAGTAACTGTGGAGTCAGAAGTCCTACACATACAGACACGAATGTCCCCTGCCAGACTATTTTCCTGTGCTTACCCTATTGACCAACTTCTATGCAGTCTATCTGAACATACATTACACCAGCAGCACTTTCTTAGCCAACCACTCCATTGCCACCAGTGCAATACTCTATACCAGAATTTGGCATATACAAATTGCCTTATAACAAAAAAACTAGACATTGTGAAGTGGAACATGGCATTCAAGAATTACTCACTAGGGTTTAAAGAATACATATAAAGTGCCAAATAACGGGAGAAAACAGAGGTTATAGCCAGCAACACTCTTATTCACCCACTCCATTGGCTCCAGTTCAATACACTGTTAGCCAAATACAGCCATGCAAATTGCCTTATAACAAAAATGTAGACGTTGTGAAGCATTCGAGAATGACTCACTAGGGTATAAAAAATTCATATAAAGTGCTGATTCATGGGGGAAAATAGAGGGTTTAGCCAGCAGCACTTTCTAAGTCACCCACTCCATTGGCTACAGTTTAAGACTCTACACCTGAATTTGGCCTATGCAAATTGCCTTATAAGAAAAAAACTAGATGTTGTGATGTGGAACATGGCTCTTGAGAATTACTCACTAGGGTATAATGAATCCATTAAAAGTGTCATTTCATGGGGGAAAATAGAGGGTACAGCCAGCAGCACTTACTTAGCCACACACCATTGGATTCAGTGCAAGACTCTACCTGAATTTGGCCTCTACAAATTGCCTTATAAAAAAAAAACTAGACATTGTGAAATGGAACATGGTATTTGAGAATTACTCACTAGGGTATAAAGAATCCATATAAAGTGTCAATTCATGGGGGAAAATACAGGGTATAGCCATCAGCACTTTTTGACCTCCCCACTCCATTGGCTCCAGTTCAATACACTGTAAGCCAAATACGGTTATGCAAATTGGCTTATAACAGAAACTAGACGTAGTGAAGTGGAACATGGCTTTCGAGAATTACTGACTAGTGTATGAAGAATCCATATAAAGTGATAGTGTCAATTCATATTTAGTGTCACTGTGAAATATTTAGTATCTGTAGTGCACGGCACTCAGTATTGTTTTCCTTTTTTGTTCTCTTAAAAGCTCCTTCCTTCAACCCTGCGCTTGCCTCTGTCTCTGTGAAACTGTTACAAAATCATTCAAATGTAACAACCCATACAGACCCCTGCTTCTCCACCAGGGGCGCTACAGTATACGATTCAATTTGCTCATTTCAAAATTATGCCATTTCCACCCCGTTTGACCTACTGCTGATTTTTCTTTTGTACCTGCCTCATTTCTCATGATGAACAAAACTGCCTCTAGAACCTATAAAGTCCGTCATGATGGATTTTACTGTACAATGAAAATTTGTCCAAAACTACGAAAATCTTCTTCTCATGAACCATAAATCCAATTGACTTGTCCTTTGGCATACAGGTGTCTTATACATGCTTCCCTAAAATGGCTGATTGCTGTACAATATATGTATGCACAATGTGCATGTGTGCAATTCTTTATTGGAACAATAACGTATGCCCTTCATCTTCATTGTGCTTCCAGATACCACCCCCAAATAAGACCATGTGCCTTTGTTCATATCTCAAAAGATGGCAAAATGGCAGCTGACAGAATTCTGTAAATTTTCAACACAAGCTAATGCTAATAAATGCCTTTAAAACTCTTTCTCCCGAACCGTACATCAGATTTGCTCACCAGAATATTACCAGACTCTAGGCCATACTTCTGAACAGGGCTGACAATGAAACTTCATGCTAACTCTAATGATCACTACCGTTAATAAACTGTTAGGCTGTATCTTTAGAACCATTTGAGCTACAGACAGGAAACCAACTTTGTTTCACCAGTTTAGCTATCCCCAATTCATATTATGAAACGTTTATCGATTTCACATATGCTAATTAGCATAATTAGTGCTAATTAATTACTAGGCTGTATCTTTTGAAACGTTCCAGCTACAGACACGAAACCACTTTGTTTTACATGTTTAGGCTATCCCCAGTTCATATGATGAAACGTTTATTGATTTTACGTATGTTAATTAGCGTAAATAGCGTTAATTAACTATTAGGCTGTGTCTTTTGAACCGTTCGTGCCACAGACACAAAACCAACTTTGTTTCACACGTTTAAGCTATCCCCACTGCAAATTATGAAAACGGTTATCGATATTACCCATTCAAATCAGCGTAGTTAGTGTTAATTAACTATTAGGCTGTATCTTTGAAAGCATTGGAGCTACAGACAGTAAACCAACTTTGGTTCACACGTTTAGGCTTTCCCCCGTTCATATGATGAAACGTTTATTTATTTGACATATGCTAGTTTGCGTAATTAGGGTTAATTAACTATTAGGCTGTATATTTTGAACTGTTTGAGCTACAGACACAAGACCTTTCATTGGTAACACTTTTATGAACTTTTACTATGTCATGTATGCTAATTACCCTCACCAACAGTACATCTTGAACCTTAAAAAATAATTCTCCAAACCTATTGATAGGTAACACTATTTTGAACCATAAATACTTTTCTAAACAGCTAGAAAGCACACAACATTTTCTTCAGGGAATGTACAGGTGCTGATCATAAAATTAGAATATCATCAAAAAGTTGATTTATTTCAGTAATTCTATTGAAAAAGTGAAACTTGTATATTATATTCATTCATTACACACAGACTGATATATTTCAAATGTTTATTTCTTTTAAATGTGATGATTATAACTGACAACTAATGAAAATCCCAAATTCAGTATCTCAGAAAATTAGAATATTACTTAAGACTAATACTAAAAAAGGATTTTTAGTAATGTTGGCCAACTGAAAAGTATGAGCATGAAAAGTATGAGCATGTACAGCACTCAATACTTAGTTGGGGCTCCTTTTGCCTGAATTACTGCAGCAATGCGGCGTGGCATGGAGTCGATCAGTCTGTGGCACTGCTCAGGTGTTATGAGAGCCCAGGTTGCTCTCATAGTGGCCTTCAGCTCTTCTGCATTGTTGGGTCTGGCGTATCGCATCTTCCTCTTCACAATACTCCATAGATTTTCTATAGGGTTAAGGTCAGGCGGGTTTGCTGGCCAATTAAGAACAGGGATACCATGGTCCTTAAACCAGGTACTGGTAGCTTTGGCACTGTGTGCAGGTGCCAAGTCCTGTTGGAAAATGAAAT
>JACXGI010014685.1:0-18626 GCA_016801175.1 Esox masquinongy | reverse complement strand
TTTGCAGGTGTTTTGGGTTAATTAGCTGATTAGAGTGTGGCACCAGGTGTCTTCAATATTGAACCTTTTCACAATATTCTAATTTTCTGAGATACTGAATTTGGGGTTTTCATTGGTTGTCAGTTATAATCATCAAAATTAAAAGAAATAAACACTTGAAATATATCAGTCTGTGTGGAATGAATGTATATATTATACATGTTTCACTTTTTGAATTACTGAAATAAATCAACTTTTTGATGATATTCTAATTTTATGACCAGCACCTGTACACTAGTGTTGAAATCAACTAGTTAGCCCCACTAGAAACCCCGGGAGAGATCCGCAATGACGCGCCGTTTTAGTATCCAATTCACATGGAAAAATGGACGTTGTATTTTTCCAAAAACTCCTCTCGGTTTGTTGATCCCTTATTTTTGTCACCTATAGACAAACGGTGTATGTGCTTAAAGGAGACGGGACCTATGCACTTGTGTTGAAATCAACTCGTTAGCCCCTACTAGAAACCCTGGGAAAGATCCGCAATGACGCGCCGTTTTAGTAGCCCATTCACATGGAAAAAGGACGTTGTATTTTTCCAAAAACTCCTCTCGGTTTGTCGATACCTTATTTTGTCACCTATAGACAAACAGTGTATGTGCTTAAAGAAGGAAACGGGACCTATGCACTGGTGTTGAAATCAACTCGTTAGCCCTTCTAGAAACCCCGGGAGAGATCCACAGTTACGCGCCGTTTTAGTAGCCCATTCACATGGAAAAAGGACGTTGTATTTTTCCAAAAACTCCTCTCGGTTCGTCGATACCTTATTTTTGTCACCTATAGACAAACAGTGTATGTGCTTAAAGGAGACGGGACCTATGCACTGGTATTGAAATAAACTAGTTAGCCCCACTAGAAATCTCGGGAGAGATCCGCAATGACGCGCCGTTTTAGTATCCAATTCACATGGAAAAAAGGAAGTTGTATTTTTCCAAAAACTCCTCTCGGTTTGTCGATCCCTTATTTTTGTCACCTATAGACAAACGGTGTATGTGCTTAAAGGAGACGGGACCTATGCACTGGTGTTGAAATCAACTCTTTAGCCCTTCTAGAAACCCCGGGAGAGATCCGCAATGATGCCCCGTTTTAGTAGCCCATTCACATGGGAAAAAGGACGTTGTATTTTTCCAAAAACTCGTCTCGGTTTGTCGATAGCTTATTTTTGTCACCTATAGACAAACGGAGTATGTGCTTAAAGAAGGAGGCGGGACCTATGCACTGGTGTTGAAACCAACTCGTTAGCCCCACTAGAACCCCCGGGAGAGATCCGGAAAGACGCGCCGTTTTAGTAGCCCATTCACATGGGGAAAAGGACGTTGTAATCTTCCAAAAACTCCTCTCGGTTTTTCCATGGCTTATTCATGGCCAAACGATGCATTTGCTTAAACTACGAGTCTGGACCTATACACCGGACCTATACACTAGTGTTTGGATTAAGGGCTTTTCGTAGCCTATTCACTAGGTGAACATGTTTTGTATTTTTCCAAAAACTCCTCTGGGTTTTAGGCCTTGTGGATCTTTTGTTTATCAGTGGCCTTTTCACTATCCATTAAGTGTAATTGTTCTTTTTGTATGCTTTTATTTTTTTTATTTGTACAGTTACGGTTACAGACTCTCCACCGCCATACATTCTTATTTTGAGTGTAATTCATTTGCCAAAAAAGAGAAAAAAGCACATCAAACAAAGTTGAAGATGATTTTGACTGACAGCATTTTTTTCTTTCAGATTTTCTATAGATACCGCGATAATATCGTTACTGTGAATTCTTTTGGCCACCATAACCATGTAGTGAAAATCTGATATCGTGACAGCCCTATATCAAGCAAGAATGGGAATACATTTCACTTTCAAAACTACAGCAAATTGGTCTTCTCAGTTCCCAAACGCTTACAGAGTATTGTTAAAAGAGGAGGTGATGCAACACAGTGGAAACATGCCCCTGTCCCAACTTTTTTTGAAACGTGGGGATGTATTTTTACAAAAACAATAACATTCCTCAGTTTCAACATTTGATATGTTGTCTTTGTACTATTTTCAATTCAGTACAGGGATAAATGATTTGCACATCATTGCACTCTGTTTTTATTTGAATTTTACGTATCGTCCAAAATTTTTTGGAAATGGGGTTGTAAAAATACTGAATACTTTTGAGAATCCTTTTCATTGACTAGTTTAGCCTTCAACACCATTATTCCCTCAGAACTTGTCATGAAGCTCAGAACTTGTTTACATAATGAGACAGAGGAAAAAACCCTAGATTGGTTTGCATAATAATTTCCATTGAGTTGAATTGACACTAGCATGTTCAAGACATGCAACGCAGGATCCTGGCTGTAAATTGCAGGATAATCAAGCAATATGCGTAAGCACTGTTCAGAAACTTGATACAGATCTGACAGAATTGTCTTCACACCTGCAAAACTCCAGGGGGGATCTATCGAAAATGTGGCGCACGCTACCTGGTTGGTGACGTCTCGAACTATCAATAACTTCAAGTTAACACAAAAAAATAATCTAGGGTCTCGAGTCTTCTTCAATACGTCTTGGAAAATGTAGCAGAATGTAAACAATGACTTAGAGCATTGGGTCTGGACAACACCCTGTGCAACTTGATACTGGACATTGATGGGCAGACCTCAGGCTGTGAGGATTAGCAATAACAACTCCTCACTGTCTCCTGACATTGTGGCTGCCCTGGGGTGAGTCCTCAACCTTCTTATTTTATCAATGTTCACCAATGACAACCAGCGTAGGAATTTCATGTCGTTGCCCTTGGCTCTGGCCGTGATGCCCCGAAAATCATTGTACGACCTACGGCCACCATGGCCTTTGTGCCACTGCTACTGTCAAAATCTCAAGGTCAGCAGTTTGTTTGTAAGTTTGTTTGTAGTTTGCAACTGAGAACAACCACAAGAACGGACTATATGCAGGTAAGAAAGCTAGCTAGTTATCGATAGACAGCTGACTTATTTAGTGCTTACCTGAATCAAACATCTGTTTTAGAAGGTGCGTTCATGAGCAACTGGGCGGTGGGAAAGTTCCGACTTCCGAGTGAGAGAATACCGGAGAACACACCTGAATGCTTTTTGAAAGCTCAGAGAAGTAACGTTAGGTTTGACATCACTCGACATGGCAGCGTTTATGGTGAAAGATTAAAAAAATAAAAATTACTTGCTCCGTGCACAAATAAGTCACTATATTTGTTTATTTAGGTCGTATTCATTAGCGCAGGTGATTGTGATGTTAAAGGATACTTAGCAGTTTACTTTTGGGTAACTGAGGTAATGTTATCCTTCTAGCTAGCTAGCCTTAACGTTACTTTACCGTCAATACCGTAGCCTGTTTGTTGTTGTCATTTGAACGAAAACTTCTGAAATTAAACACTTTCCAGAATCTATAAAAAGATTGAGGGAGGAATAGATGTAATTTCAAGAATTAAAACAAACTTTTTATGTGGAAAAATATATCAGTTACAATAAGTTATTATTCAAAATATGATATAAAAAGTCAATAATGTATATGCTTTTATGTCATGCATGTTTTTTTCTTAACAATTCAAATTGTTTATTTGTAAGCTCCAAATCCTCTTATTTCACTCAATGGCCTTTGTGCCCTGGCATGTGGCCTTTGTGCCCTAAACATTTTTGTGATTCCGAAGGCCAAATGACCTTGCCCCTAAAATGACGAAATTCCAAGCCTGATGACAACCATAACTCCATCATCATTTTGCAGATGACAATTGTTTGAGATGGTAGGGTCTTTTATGATTAGAGGATGTGTGAAGAATACTATTTTTGTTTCATTCTCACCTGTTTATTATTTGTATTATTCACATGCATGCTTTTTGGTAAAAAGTGTTGTTCTGCCCATTTGTTTGTGTTACATTTGAAACTAAAGAAATGGCAGTTGGTGAGGTCCACACCGTGGTTCAATTGTGAGTTATAGTGTGTAAATGTTTTTTAGCATCTGCTTGAAAAAAAATTGTCTGTGAGATATCAGGACAGAGTAAGGTATAACTATGTAAGGAGAAAAGTATGTAAATATGGTTGAAGCTCTGTACGGTTCAGCTAGCTATGTTCATTATGATTTGTGAGCAGCTTTTAGAGCTCCACCAAAGCAAGATGTTGGATTGGGTTGACAAGTACAGGTGTCATTAGGGTTTCATCCATTTTAAACACATTTATTTAAACATGCTGTATGTTTGACAGGTGTAGCATGATCTGATCTAAGAGGCTATGATGGACACTACTCACTACAACCTCACATTACCAGAGCATAGGGTCTTGTACTAAGAGGCTCTGAGACGGTTTCAATCCACAAGCCATCAGACCACTGAACACTTAAACTGAGCTGACCAAAACTACTTTGCTTAACTGGGTACACATGAACTCACACACACTTTCACACTTTTCTTGATTTTATGCGTAAAATCTGAGAGAAATCTAACCTTTAATTAAGGTAGAGTTGTTCAAAGAAACATACTTATTCCAGAAAATGTTTTCAAAAGCATGTCACAATTACTGAAATCCCTGCATATAATATGCCTTCCCTTGCCAAGTTGACATCACTGAAAGTTCCCCTAAAATGTTAAATGAGACTGGAGAACATACTACAAGTCATCTGAGACCATCATCCATGCAGAATCTTTACATATCCTTCGGAGTCCTTGGTCCTCACTTATGGACTCTTCTTCAGCTCACCCCACAAGTTTTCAGTCTGGTTTAGGTCAGGGGACTGGAATGGTAATTGCAGATTGATCCTTATGTCATTGAAACATTTTTGTGTTGATCAGTAGTATTGCTTTGGCTAATTGTCTTTCTCGACTAACTGAAAGATCAAGCAATAATGCCTGGCAGAGGCAGATAGATTTTGGTTTAAAATATTGTGGTACTTTTCAGAACCAGGTTCTTAGGACCTTTGAAAGCAAAACTATCCCTTTGTCTGCAAGATTATCCTTCATTATACATCAAAACACCTCTGTTTTTGCCGGACCGCATAAGCGGAGCCGGCCAAGAAGAGCGAATGTCTCTTACTGAGTGAGTGACTACCCCTTGTTAAATAGCGTAGTGGTTAGAGATGCGGACTCCCGTGCAGGGGACCGGTGTTCGAGCCTTGCCGCAGTCAAAGCAAATTATGCATTAGGATTTTCACTGGCCACAACCGTAAATAAAATTGTTTACGGTTACATTACGACTATTTCTGGTTGATTTCTCGAAGTATGCATCCGTGCATGCTTTTTTGGGTAATATACAGTAGATCACAACCCCTTGGGCAGTAAAAGATGGGTTTCCACAATTCTCTCATCTTTTCACTTAACAAAAAAATCAGTTATCGTCACCTATATTGATAGTTAATGTATCAATGTCATTCATGAAAGAAAGAAAAATTAAAGCTGCGAGCTGCATTTAGCAGGTTTCAGCATTGAAGCTACTACTAGCCAGATTACACATTTTTTTCAACATATATCCATTGTTGCAAGCAATACGACATCTATGGTTTTTCCCTTTCCTATAGTGCCCCCATGTGGCCAACTTGAAACATCGTTCACACAAAGTAAAATCACAACCCTGATCATGTGTACCAAATGTAATCTCATTGAGTGACAATGAACAACAGATATTGTATTATGGCTACTATGCCGCCACTGTTTAGCCAAACTGAATTTACATTGCAATAGTTTTCAGGAAATTTATCTCAGTTGGTATTATAATACAAATTTCTGCATCAGATAAATATGCATACTTCAAAAGTCTGACACTATCAGAGCAATACAACACTTTAAGCACCAAACAATGTAACTAGGTAGTTGTTTGAATATTTCAGAATGTAATAAATGTAGCCTAATTGTAGGGTAAATAGACAATTGTATGGTAAATATATAAATATAAATGGAAGATTCATTCTTCCCCAGCTGAGAGCATATTAATTACTTCACCTTTTGCTTGTTGTAAGATAATGATGGGGTCAGAAGAGATAATCACTATAATTTTCAAAGGTGTGTTTACTTAACATCAATGATTGAGCAAACTATCTTAGAATTGTTTAATTTTGATGATCAAAAGACTTACAGGTGGCAACAATAAAATCAATACCTTTCCAGATTTTCATTTATTTGGAAAATACCCTCTTACTGTTGACTTTGATAGGGCATGGGAGTAGTTTATGTAGGGTATATTCTGTCACTTCGGTGAGTTATGACCCTGGGGGCGGGGCTTCCAGAACAATTTAACAGGTGGGCAGGACATCCGGTTTGCTGGGTGGGACTTCCGGTGTGACGTATGGACTTCCTGTATGACGTGTGTTAGGGAGGGACTTCCGGAGGGGCGTATGCATGTCCGGTGACTTTTTAATTTATGATTGCATTGATGTGTCCATGTTTGATGTTTTACAACGATTGATAAACACCCCGGACAAGTGTTATAACAGGTGTGATATGTTTGATGTTAAAACAAATAGGTCTTAGGGTTCCGGAATGTTAAATTCCCAGGCAATAAATAAGTGTTATATCAGCCGCAAGATGTTTGGTGTTTAACAAAAGGGTGCCAGGTTTCAGCAATGCTATAACCCCCAGCATTTTATGTTCCAATAAGTACTACAACAGATGTCCTACAACCGGTGGGTGTTAACCTTACATGTTTTATGGGATGATTGGCGTGGTCTGTGTATTTAAATCACGCAGACCCGGGTGATGGTCATTCAGTCTTGGCTGAGTAAACTTACCTACACATTACAAACCATGGCGGATTGTGCAGCGATCAACATTTTGGGTGAAACACAATTGAAAGCTAACAGCTTAACCGCTTCTCAGCGAGTCGGCAAGAGATTACAAATGGACAGCAGAGACGCAATCAACATGCCAGCCCAGAAGAAACCGATGCAGAGTTTAACCCGAATCCATCAACTACACCGGTATATGTTGGCATGAGAGTGTAAGTGGGACGACGGGCGGATTGGTGGATACATTTTCAACCCTGAGATTCTGGAGGTTGAATTTTATGAATTACCCGAAGGCCAAGAGTTTAAGGCTGGTGTGACTGATCAAATGGTTTTTAATGCCAGTTTATGGAACACCTTTTGAAAAGTGTTTTATTTGGGCCCAAAACAGGGCATGCATAATACGGTAGATGTACTGTTTAAAGTCGTCGAAGGAATGAAGCAGTATGACTCTGTTAGATTGGAGCTATTTCCGGAAAATGTCAGCAGGTTAGAGTGTGACTGCGACTGCAGACTGTTCGACTGACGTAAGACCCTGAAGCCCCACCTTAAGCTAACACAGTCCTCAACACAGCATAAAAACAGACAGCCTGCCTGTGACTATCAAGCAGTTGGAAGAATTTACGAAACATGTCTCAAGAATACAACCAACCGGAGTTTGAAGAACCCAAGGCTGAGGACTGGCTGTGTGACGCCTTGGATGACAACGCTGAAACCACGGACCCCGACAGCTCAATTCCACCGGTATACCCAACAAGAAACTACCATTGGCTTGACCGGTTTGGTGATCAGCTAGGAACTTTTAATAATGTCATATCTTTCAAATGCTGACAAGAGTTATCACAAAATGGACAAACGCCTTGCACAACAAGTTTTAAAGATCATCAAAGCAACATTGGGTATGATTCTGGAAAACGTTGCGGCTATTCTCCACAAAGCATGCATCGGATGTGAAGTGGACCAGAGCCAGAGAAGACATTCTTGTCTCGACACGCCTGATTATTTTTTTGAGACCCATTATGATGACATTGTGGAGACAGTTTTAACACCACGACTGAAACGTGTTGGTCAAGGCTTTGAATGCATCAGGGTTTCATGCATCGCTGACCAATGTTCACGTGGCAGCCGAGAACTTTCTGCATGAGCTCAAGTTGGAGTCGAACATCACACAGAGACTGAGTGAGAATAGGGATGAATACATGGATAAATGTAATGAGGAAGCTGCATGCGACGCAGTAGCGTCTTGGTGCGACGAAAGCAAAGCAACTGTTATCTAAGGATGGGTAACTTCAGCTGTCGTGTTTACATGTATCTAAACAAATCCTATGTGGCTTTAGCGATTAAACAGTTGAAGCGCAAAGCTATCAAGAGTGGTATTGATGGTTGTAGATCTTGTAATAACCAAGACCATGTCAGTAAAAAATGTTTTAATAATCTGAACAAGCATATGGAAATGGTCAGGAACACATCTGATGATTGGCTGCAATTGTTGTCAAACGGTGTTGAATCAAATGCTCTAAACAACTTCATGTATAAACTTCTAACATTTTCAAATGTTGACAACAAAGACTTTAAAATTGGACACCTGTTATGTGTGTTTACGTGTGTAACAGATGTTTGTGTGATAAAATTGTTGAGTAATGATGCTGTGGATGTAGATTGTATTTCTAAAATGTTTACAAATTTTCTAATTAGCAGAAATCTGAATGTTTGTGTAACTTTTCTGAAATTCTTGGATGACGTGTAATTCCGAAGACTCAAACAAAACGCTGTTAAACATGTATTACTTCTCATTATTGACCCAATGCTCTACGATGTCTGAACAGGTTATGAAAAGTATTTACTATGACCCGGCAAACCCTGGTGCTTATGTGGGTAGAGAGGGTTTGAAAAGAGCGTACTTAGAGAAAACCGGGGAGATCCTCAAAAATGGCGAGGCAAATGACTGGCTACTCACCCAGGATACATACATGCTACACAGGCCTGTAGCTATACATTTTCAAAGAAATAGAGTTATTGTTCTTGATATAAATTCACAATTTCAGCTGGATTTGGTTGACGTGAGTGCTTACAGTGTGTAAAAACGATAACATGAAATTTATGTTAACATGCATAGATGTATTAAGCAAATACGCATGGATTTGTGTGCTGAGAAATAAAAGCGCTATCGAGGTAAAGCGAGCATTGGAAGACATTAAAAGAAGGAAGAACGCCACAAAAAGTAAAAATAGACAAGGGGACGGAGTTTTTTAATTCACATTTGGAAATGTTAATGTAGAAGTACAACATGGAACATTTTGCTACAGGAAATGATGTCAAAGTGAGTATCGTTGAGAGATTTAATAAAACAATTAAATCACGAATGTGGAGGTATCACACAGCTGTCAACACACATCGCTATGTTGAGGTTATTCAAGATTTAGTTCATGGTTACAACCATAGCTACCATCAGTCTATTAAGATGAAGCCTGCTGATGTTTGTGAAGAAAATGTTAGACTAGTTCTCAAGAACCTGTATGGTACAACAATGATGAGAAATGGTAATCAAAGGTACAAGTTCCGGGTTGGGGATATTGTGAGACTCTTAAAGTTGAGAGGTGCGTTTACCATAGGCTATGAAAAAGGGTACACAGATGAATATTTTACAATAACAGAATGAATTCCGCGGGTACCTCCTGTATATAGAATGAAAGATTTCGATGGTGATGTGATAGTTGGGACCTTTTATAAACAGGAATTACTGAAAATAATCGTGGCTAAGGATAAAACTTTTAAAGTGGAAGCAGTTCTGGATGACAAAGTACAAAAAGGGAAGAAAATGAGTCTTGTGAAATGGCTTGGTTGGCCTGAGAAATTCAACAGCTGGATAGCATCGGAACAAGTCCTTAACCTAGAAACTGGATAAAACTCTAGGATTTGCAGGATCACGTCATTTACGTTGACTGTGATCAGCATGGGTGACGGCGGTTTCTAAATAACGCTGCCCAGTAACTCGTCGAGACATGTCTATCCAAACAATTGGAGTTCAAGCTATACCACAAAATTTGCCAAAGTTATAGATTTGAAAGGTGATTGGGAAGTATCTTTGATAGAATTCCAATACACGCATACGTGGAAGACTTTTACATGGGGTGACAACGGATTTGAACTACATGACTCGAAACATGACAAAACTTGGAAATATGAACTCAACACCGGTTATTACAACGGCATAGAAAAACTAGTGGCAGAGATCAACATTTATATAAAACCACATAGTGTATGGGCGGGGTATGATGAATTTAAAAATAGAATGTTTCTAAAAGGTGAGCCCCATTTTAGTTTGAAATTTAGTGCAAAATTGAAACAGATATTAGGCTTAAAACCAGCCGATGGCGTCGGTGGTACGCCCCATGGTACGGCCCATTCCCTACGGATATTCTGGCAGGGTTTAACACCCTATACATCTACACAGATATAATTGATTATCAACAAGTTGTTGACAGTCATGTCCCGGTGTTGAGAACTGTACATATTGCAGGGAAAAAGAACAAAGTTGTCACAGTGACGTACGACAAGCCACACAACGTACCTCTTAGTAAGAATCAGTTTGATGAGATCTATATTGAAGTAAAATCTGATCAGAATCAGCTGGTTTCATTCGTTGTGGGGAAGGTGATTGCAAAATTACACTTCAGACCCGTCAAACAATCTTTTAGACTATAAGATGAAGCCTCAGAAACTCTACAATTATCCTCAAAAGTATGTTGAATACTACACAACACAGGCCGGTAACTGTTTAGTGGGGTATCATGGTAGCACTGCAATGTATGGGGCTGGTCTAGCGGGCCTTTTCCGAGGGCTTTTCCGGATGGCAATACCTTTGTTGAAGCGTGGGTTCTCAATAGCAAAACCACATTTGAAAAATGCAGAGAGGAATATAGTTGGTGAGGTTGTCAGCAATGTTATGGCACGCCAAACAAAACAGCAGGATGGATCTGGATTGATGGTTATGACTCGAGGTGTTAGAAAGAGACCACCTGGTAGGAGGAGCCTACCAAAGAGTAAAAATCGCAAGAATGAGACAAAAACAAGAGCCACGGGTAAAAGAAAACATACAGCTCGGAGGACACTCAAAGGGAACACTGTAAGGTTGATTAAGAACATATTTTAGGAAGATGGCACTCCTACACCGTATGTCTGGTGAATGTATGAAAACAGAGTTGGATTTATTCACAGTTCCTTTCACACAGACATCTATTGAGAAATATTCTTACATTGAAATACCGACCCTATCAGCAATTTCAGACGCAGCCCCTGTGGAGTTCTTTATTGCAGGAAATGGCGAAGACTACGTCGACCTAAACAATACTTTGTTGTACCTACGTGTAAAAGTCACTAAACCGGACAGAACTAATATTGATGCCGGAGCATGTGTTGGGGTTATCAACTACCCGATAGCCACCCTATTTTCACGAGTGGATGTCTCCTTGGGTGATCGTTTAATTAATCAGAGTAGCAACACATACCCCTACAGAGCTTTTATAGAGAGCATTCTGAATTATGGATGTGATACATTAAAGACACAATTTTCAGCTGGTTTGTTTTACAAGGGTGCCGCAGGTCACATCGATGTTATGGACCCTGCAGGCGAGAACGATGGACTCACGAAAAGGGCTGCCTATTCAGCGGATAGTACAACATTTGGAATGATTGGCCCTGTTCATAGTGATATCTTCTTTCAAGAGAAACTCATGTTAAACGGCGTTGACATAAAGGTTAGGATGGTCCACGGTAAAGACGAGTTCTGTCTTATGGGGGCAGGGGATGTGTGTTATAGTTTGCATATATTATCTGCATCACTCTTTGTCAAGAAAGTGTTTGTTTCACCAGCTGTGAAACTTGGACCCGCTCAAGTGCTACTCTCAACCACTGCCAAGTACCCAATTGAAAGAGTGTGTATGAAGACATTTAGTTTACCGGCGGGGGGTCGCGTTTGTAACCAGGAAAACCTATTTTTAGGACCTCTTCCAAAATGTATTGTTGCAGGATTTTAACAATATTTTAAACCCAACCACGATACAATCACCCTAGTCATAATGTGTGGTCGACCCCGGCGTTATTTGTTCCTTTAAAATAATAGCATTGCTCATGCGATATTTGTTTACTCTAGTGCTTTGGTGAATTACAAACCTTGTGTGAAACACAGGGTGTTGTTCAACCTGCATAATACTACAGTTTGTACTAGTGGTTATTTAGGGACCGTTACTATGGGCAGATCTGATCAATTGTTAAGTTTATCCCTCAGTTAGAAGGGGAATTGTAGAAACAAATGAGAACAGAAATTACTTAACTACTGAGAATTGATTATTTACTGAGGTCTGAACACATAACACCCTCTCTATCAAAGGCAAATTATTAATAGCTAAAGCATTGGTTAGCCTATAATGTTCATGTCACCAGAATGATCTAAGGTGAACAAACACTAGCTTAGACTGAGGCTCATCCAGCAATTCTCTGAGGAAATAATCATGGCAATGTTGCATTCCACTAAATATTTGCTTATATTAGCAAGTCATTGTACAAATGAAAACAGATAATTAACTTAGCGACTTGAGGATAGATTAGCCACTGAGGCTTGAAAGCATGACACCATCTCTAAAAGGTCAAATTATTATTATCTATACCGTATGATATAATGTTCATGTCACCAGAATGATTTTAGATGGACTAACGTTAGCTAAAACTGAGCTTAGTTAAACATATTTCCGTTAGCAAATATTACTAGTTAGCTAACCTCGTTAGCATTTATCACAAACATTAGCGTTGTTAGCAAAACAATTTTTTATTGACTCTGCTAGCTAGTTTTTTTAAATTAAATAATCATGGCAATGTTCCATTCCATTAAATATTTGCCTATAGTAGCAAGTCATTGTACAAATGAAATCAATGGATTAACTTAGCTACTGAGCACCGATTAGCTACTGAGGCTGGAAAACATGACACCATATCTAAAAGGCAAATTATGTCATCTGAATAATTTTAGATGGAGTAACTAGCATGGTCTATGATTAAGTGCAGTCTGGCCCAGGGGTGTAAAAGTGAATGGAAAGGCATGATACTGTCCACCCTTGCTGTCTAGCCAGGTGGGCTCTCATCGCCACTGGGATGCCATCTCCCCAATGCCATTCGGGCCGTAGTCACTGGCTTGTTGTGGTCTCTCCGTTGCGCCCATTGTGCAACTGGGGTGTACTCTGCTGGCAATACTCGGCCCTCATTTCTGGGTGGTTGCGGTTGGTTGGTGTCCCTTTGGTTGATGCTTGGCAATGTGGGTGGACTGACTTCCTGCCTGTGAGGCCCCGTCCGGGGCCTCCCCCGGACACAGTGTCCCTGGGCCCCCGTCTCAGCCCCAAGGTTTTACACTGCTATATTAATGTTCCAGGGGGAGTAGGGCCAGTTCTGCGCCACTGTAAAACCTTGTAAACCTAGGGAATGCACTCTCTAAATTATCTTGTCTCCTGCTCCGTTCCAACCTGGGAGGTGTGGGCCAAGACCTCATGTCCTCCTAAGTACCAGGCTCTAAAGACTCGTTGCTGCCATTGTCCAAAGACCTCCTGGCTGTGTTGCAGATCAAGACGATACCTCACAATTCCAGCTGCCAGTCTGATAACACCCCACCCCCCACCCGGTTGTCCCTATCCTTGTCCATCTGGTCATGCTTCTGACCTGGCTTAGGATTTATACACTCTGGACACAACCCAAATGCATTAACTAATTATTACAACTTGTATTTTAAAATGTTCACCCGGCACAGCCAAGAGAGGACTGGTTACCGCCTGGTTCCTCTCTAGGTTTCTTTCCTAGCCACTGTGCTTCAACATTGTTGTTGCTTGCTCCTAGGGGTATCAGGCTGGGTGTTTTGTAAAAGCACTTTGTGACAACTGCTGATGTAAAAAGGCTTTATAAATACATTTGATTGATTGATTAGCTAGCTAACATTGTTAGCATTTATTGCAAGCGGTAGCATTGTTAGCTATTTTTAGTGCCCCTGCTAGCTGTTCTTTTTGATTAAATAACCATGGCAACAAAGCATTCCACTAAATATTTGCCTGTTAGAGATGTAACGATTCCCAAAATCCTTGATTCAATGTGACTTTCGGTCACGATTCGACTTGATTTTCGATTATCTACCTTTTTTCAGTGCTGACTACACTGCTTTTAAGTCTTTTGGCCCTGTTTTGTAAATAAAAAACAATAGATTTTTATAAAGAAACCTGGCAAGCCTAGTTCCACCGGCCCGCAATAAAAAGCGTTGATCATTGTTGCTCTCCCGAGATTCGAACCCAGATTGCCTACGTGAAAGGCTGTGTCTTTAACCACGACACCAACAAGCTATACATCTGCCAAGTGTCGGTATAACCTCTTGACATTATATAATTCAGTTTGACAACATTAACCATTGTGTTAAACTGAGTAACATTTCTTATGAAGTTTTCCTCCGCAACAAATAGCATCTATGAACTGTATGGCTTTTGCCACTGGCTGTTTTAACAGCTTATTAGCCATTCGTGAATGACATTGATACAATTACTATCGTCATCAATATAGGTGACTTTGTCGTCAAGTGAAAAGATGAGAGAATCGCGTAGTTAGCAAAGTGTTTGTCTATCCTGAACAAATCCTAAGATATAATTCGAAAATCCACCAGGAATAGTCGCAATATGACAGTAAACAGTTTCATTTTAGGCTTATAACGTAGATACAGAAGGTTTTAGCCAGCGAAGTTTGTCTATCCTGAAAAAATCCTCTTTTGCCACTGGCCGTTTTAACAGCTAATTAGCCATTCAAGAATGACATTGATACAGTATCTATCAATATAGATACTGATAGTGATGGCCATTCTAGGCTTCATTACCGTTCTTCTAGCAGCAGGATATTATGCTAGCAGTGCTAACTCAGATTTTCTTTTTCAAAATAAAAGCCATCATTGAAATATATAAAGTAATATAGTTAACAATGTAGTCAGTACATTTCATGTTTAATGTCCGTTCCAATCTTATTCTTGTCTGTTCTTTTTCACAGATTAGATTGTTAACTTTATTGCCATTTCAATGATGGCTTTTATTGTGATAATGAAAATCTGAGCGCTGCCAAGATAATATCCTGCTGCTAAAATAACGCTAATGAAGCCTCGAATGTCCATCACTAGGTGACGATAACTGACTTTTTCGTCAAGTGAAAAGACGAGAGAATCGTGGAATCCACCAGAAAGTCGCAATACTGTATAACCGTAAACAGTTTTAGTTGAGACTTACTATAATGTAGCTATACTGAATGTTGTAGCCAGCTAGGTTTTTGTCTATTTTGACCCAAAAAGCATGCCTGGATGCATACTTAGAAAATCCACAAGATTTCGCCGCACTATAACCGTAAACAGTTTTATTTTAGGCTTACTATGCTGTAGATACTGAAGGTTATAACCAGCAAAGTTTTTGTCTATGCGGAACAAATCTAAATGCATACTTTGTTTTGACTGTGAGGAGATTCGATCGCGGAACATATAGCTTGCAGGTCCGCTTCTCTAACCACTACGCTATTTAACAAGGTAAGTCAATCAGTAAGAGACATTCGCTATTCTAGGCCGGCTACGCTTACGCGGTCTGGCAAAAAACAACTTTTATTTAAATCCAATGTAAAAATAACAAAAATATAGAACATGTAAATTAACTTGAACAACCTCAAAAATAGAACACTTACAAGATTTACAATGTAACATTTTTTAAATTGGTGGCAACTACGGCCAGCACTTTTTGCCTATTTTAATATAACTATTTACACCTTGGCATTTATTTGGCAAGTCAGCAGATCCATTGCCATAAACTTACTACTACTACATTTGATATTTCTTGGGCACGAGCAGTGTTTATTTGTAGTTTGGCTCTAAATTTTGCTGGGATAGTAGGTTGAGTGAGTGTTTTCTTTCCACTTTTATTAATTTCTTTGTGACGCTCACTCAAATAACCATTATCTAAAACTGTTCATGGATCACCTGTCAGACTCCTAATAAAATCCACTAGCTACTGAGGTAAATTGAATTCCATGTAAAGTATAGTGTGTTGCATTGGGGGTTAAAGAGGGAATAGAAAATAATTTTGCTGGATGTAGCACACAGTGGCCCATGATTTCACATTATGTTTGTACTTTTACAAACTCTCCTGAGTATTTCGTATAATACATTCACTGCGACACTGCAGAGTTTTTCCGCAAAAAGTATTCCTTGTACATTACACTGGGGGGAAGGAAAATATACTGTGGTTGGATTTATTACACAAGCCCTCTCCAAAGCTAACCAACACAAACAAATTAACAACAATAACATCAAAATACTATAGGATTTTTTTTATATTAGATAATGTTCTCTACATTAAATGACTTAAGCTCTAACAATTTCTCAGTGTGTGTCACCTTATAATATTCTTTAACTTATGTAAAGTATTACTGAAATAGTAATTTTGTTTTGTTTATAATTTCCCCCACATAGTTTTCCCTTTGAAAATGTGGCCTACACAATACAAACTATGGACACACCGATGACCTTTATTTTGAAGGCAACATGTAAAAATCAGAAGTCTTATTGTTGCTGCCAAATGTATATAACATTTAAGTACAGACTTTTATTTTGAAGGTAAAATACAAAAACCGGAGGTATTATTGTTGCTGACGAATCTCTAATGTAGAGTCTTATTGTTGTTACCGAAGTTAAATAAATAATAGGCCTGCAAGTATAGAGCGGTGTAGCTGTTATTAACGTTTTTTTGAGTGCAATTTGTTTAATGCCAACTTCTTTACATGAACCGTACACGATCAGTTGCATGGATATGGTGGAGGTGGTAACAGCTGGTCACAATCAATGACCTGTGGTTACAGAATCGCAAACTCCTTTTAAAATTCCGCAGTTCGAAAACGAACCTAAACCTTTTCGAACTAGAATCAAAATCGGTTACACCCCTATATCCTACATTAGCATGTCAGTGTATTTTCTAAGCCCATATATATGATTACTTTAAATGACAAAGTAATCATCCCCTCTTGAAAGTTATTAGACCCTGGCCAACTTTTGTACATCTAACATTTATCTACAGTACTACCGTGCTGGTTAAAATGAACTATTAGCTTGTTACCTTATTAACTTGCTTACCTGTCGAGTAGATACAGGGCCGTTACCAGAACAAACATCCCAGATAACAAAAAGTATCCACGCCAGATCCGTGCCGGATGTATTGCAACATCTGTTCCGGATGAGTGTAACAGACCCGGCCTGGGGTCCAGATGCACAACGGGCCAGTGCCAATAGGTATCTGGAATCCGGATCTAAAACAGACTTGGGCCAGCATAGGCCCAGCTCAGACCGAAATATACCATATATAATTTTACCTCTGGATTGCCTCTGTGCCAGATCGGTTTCAGTTCCGGTTTTGACTCGCTACTAATGGTGATGTGTGTTCTAAGTTTTTTAAAATATGCTAAACAATTACAAATTAAATAGGATTTGAACTATTTTACATTTCTACCATGACCATAACGTTATCTTTCCATAACTTATCATAACTGATTAATAATGCAGTTTTCTGTATTGTAAAGCAATGTCATTTTCAGCAATTAAATATAAAAGCATGAAAACTAATTTAAGTATCTATAACAAAAATGTACATACTTCAACTGTACAATACTATGTCTCAAAACCAATTAGTGTATTGAATGCAACCATTTATTATAGATAAATAGGAATTCATATCAAAATGTAAATTGATGGCTACAATGAAATATCAAAATCAAAAACATTTCAATTCTGAATCAATTAGTACATTGTTTCTCAACCCAAAAAATAAATAAGGATTTATCAAACGGTGGCAGTCAACATTAATAAACACATTCATACAATTTGAGCTGAAAAATAAATAAATCAGAGTGGGGGCAAACACACCCATTCCTACCCTGGACCAATACACCCAGACACATCCTGACAACTCATTTACATTTTCATTGTTAGACAAAAATTTGAAATTTCAAACATAAATTGATTAGATTACCATTTTTCCATCACAACATTGTATTGGCAATACTCAATAAATGTAATCACAATAAATTATTTATATAAATAAATAGTCACAACTTAGTTATGAAAAACATGGGATATTACTAGAAATCAACAAACACAACATTGTGCCACAACATGAGGCGAGTGAAATTGAGGATGGAGAATGATGTCCAACTGAGACCACACACTTCCCGGAGCATTCAGGAAGAGGATGACGTAAATAGTCCTCAACATTAGCGTTATGGTCTTGCAGCATGCTCTGTACTGTCTGCAGTCTTGGAATGTTCTGTGCGACCACCTCTGTGGTCAGATGCAAGGCTAAACTGATGGCATACTGCATGTATTTTGTGATCAGTCAATCAAATGGATTTTATAAAGCACTTTTTACATCAGCAGTTGTAACAAAGTATACTAAACACCCAGCCTAAAACCCCAAAGAGCAAGCAACAACAGGGTTGATGCATAGTGGCAAGGAAAAACTCCCTAAAAGGGACGAAATTTAGGAAGAAACCTAGAGAGGAACCAGGCTCTGAGGGGTGGCCAGTTCTCTTCTGGCTGTGCCAGGGGAACATTTTAATCAATCAAATTTCAATCAGATTTATTTATAAAGCCCTTTTTACATCAGCAGTTGTCACAAAGTGCTTTTACAAAACACCCGGCCTTAAAATCCCAAGGAGCAAACAACAGTAGTGTTGAATTTCAGTGGCTAGGAAAAACTCCCTAAGAAGGCCGAAATTTAGGAAGAAACCTAGAGAGGACCCAGGCTCAGAGGGGTGACCAGTCCTCTTCTGGCTG
>JACXGI010014684.1:0-18626 GCA_016801175.1 Esox masquinongy | reverse complement strand
ATTAATTGCTGGTTGTAAACTGGACATAATTGGCCTGTGTGAAACCTGGCTAATGCCTGATGAATTTACTGCCCTAAATGAGGCCTAGTCTGGGGGTTATGCGTTCCACTAGACAGACTGTCATCTAAAACTCAGGGGAGGAAACCAGCGTCAATAACTGGTTGTTGCTCAGTGTGGTTTACACTGGTTGTTGCTCAGTTTGTTTCACTGGTTGTGGCTCAGTGTGGTTTACACTCTAAAAAGACAAGGGTTTTGGAGGGTTCTTTAGGGGTTCTTCACTTTGAAACTTCGGGGGATGCCCTACAAGTTCATCCAAGTACTTTAAAAGGGTTCTTCTACAATTCCTTTAAATGGATCTTAAAAAAACATTTGAAGAACGTTTTGAACTTACTGCAAAGTTTCTAAGTAAAGGATGCTTCAAGAAATGTTTCTTTTTAGAATGTAGACTGCCTATCTGTACAAGCACTGTGTGACCGTTCCTAATGTAGAAAGGGCTTTATAAAATACATTTGATTGACTGAGATGTTGCTGGATAAAGAAGATGTTGCTGGAGGAAGATGTGGCTGGAAGAAGCACTATAGAACTGTCATCCTTTCACGAAGACAGATTGCTTCTGGGTCCCCAGGCTCAGAGCAGAGAACCCCTGCTCTAGAGTCTGCATTATTTATTTGTGAACAGTAACCAACAGCAAAAACACCTTGATCTCCACATAACGAAAATTAACATAACTTATGGGAAAGGGCTTATTACATAAACTGTCCCACTTGCTGAGGCATGTTCACCATTGAGCAGAGGGGGGCCAGAGGGGTGACTAGGGTGGCATGGATCAAGGACAACTGACTGTAAACGACCGTGTAGTGACCTGACAGAAGGAAAATACAGACAAAGAAAGAGAGAAGAGGCTCTCAATTCACAAGCAGTTTGTTGAATAGTGCTTGGATGTTTAGTGTTGAATTATGTTTACTGACTTGTTGACTGTATATTTGTGTGTGTGTGTGTGTGTGTGTGTGTGTGTGTGTGTGCTACTGAGGAAGCATGAAAGATAATTCTTCTTCCCATAAATAATACATTTATATTTCTATGCGACCCCCTTCCCTGTCACCATGGTAACACGGTGACTAAATGAAATGACACCTTTATAGAATGCATACGTCCCCTCTACAAACTGTCCAGTCTGTCCTGTGGTCTGAACAAATGAAAGGAAATGACATGAGAAGAGTTGATTTTCCCCACCAACAGTGATGCTGTATTCAGCCTTTTTACAGTTTACACTTCAGGAACCTCCCGCCAGGATTTTGGGGAAATGAATACGGTACATCCTTCCTAATGGTTCATCACATTGACTGCAGTAGGTGTGTACAACCAGCAGATCGCCTCGTGAGCTACTAGTTGTAGTTGTGTCCCTGGTACCCCAAGGGTGGGGGTTATGAATTTGTATACCAGTAAAGATTATTGTTGACTGCTGGTTTTGTCAGCGTTTTGGCAGCCTTCTTCTGGACCATCCGGGTGGAAGTAAAAGTGGTGGCAGCTACGCTATCGTGTTGTTCCAGAGTCCATACCACCTTTTTATGGGTTTGGTCAAGGTTTATTACATCAGGGAATTTATTGTACACTCACAGAGTTTTGAAACGCTTCTTCCTCACAAGCTGCCTCCTTCCTCCTTTCAACCTTCCTCCGTCCCTACCAATCAGGATCTACTGGCAAACAGTCCACTGAACATGGCCATCCAAAAAATAAACAATAGAAAAACATTTGCAGACATCTGCCCCTTCCAACGCACAGTCTGGCCTAGCACAGTCTGGCCTAGCACAGTCTGGCCTAGCACACTCTGGCCTAGCACACTCTGGCTTAGCACACTCTGGCTTAGCACACTCTGGCTTAGCACACTCTGGCTTAGCACAGACTTCAACATGACCTCTTATCCAACACGTGTGTGTGTGTTTTCACCCCTCACCTTTTCCAATCTGCAAAAAAAAAGACGATGATGATGAAAGCCAGGACGATGGCCCCAGCTCCATCAAAGGCCTCCTGCACCAGTACGTCAGCCTTTACCCTCCGGCTGTTCACTGCTGTCTGCTAGGAAACCGCAGGCGAACCGTCCCTAAGCAGGACTCTACCTTAGACTGGGGCGATGGTTCACCGTCCAGCAGAACAACGACCCCAAGAACACAGCCAAGACAACCCAGGAGGGGCTTTTTTGGGACAATGCTGCGAATGTCTTTGAGTGGTCCAGCCTGAGCCTGGACTGAAACCTTATCGAAACCTCTGGAGAGACTTGAAAAATCCCCTCAAAAAATCCCAAAACCTCGGAAACGTTGTGCTCGCCCCTACAGCTTGATCATAATGCCGTCCAGTGGATGTTAGGGGGTGGACCCAGAACCTGGGCCTTGGTTTTCCCCCCAATGTCCTTTAGCACCAGGTCCGTTAAGTGAGTTACTTGCAGTTGTTTCTGTACACACATACGCTCTATTGATGCCATAGATGGTCCTCTAAATCTTTTTCTCTTTCCAACACGATGTAGGTCCAAATATTAGGTATAGGCACAGCAATTGCTGTACCTGTGTTGTTCCAAAACGGGACCAAAATAAAAACGAATGCGCTTGTTTATGTAAATGAGTGCACGCTAAATGGCTCTGAATATGAGTGTTTGTCGAAGGACAAAAATTTAACATTTTAAAATCTTCAAGATTCTACTGAACATGTATGAAAATACCTTGAACTTCTTAGCGAATACTAATTTATGCCGGCACTGAGTCTCATAGTTATTTTCAACCCATTTTCAATCAGTTATATACCACAGCCAATAGGTGGCAGTAGAGGACCATGATTACCCAGAAGATGAAGACATGGAAGACATTCCCTACAGTACTTTGTTTTCTGAGTGGTGAAAAATGCAACAGGACGTGTAAAGAAAGGACAGGGAAGTGCAGAAGATGTTTGGAATTTATGTGGCTGTGGCTGACAGATCGAAAACACAACCAGAACCTCAAGAAGGTACTCAACCTGGAACGTGAGGTGAACCTGAGGCTCAACCCCCTCAAGTGATAGTTCAGACAGAAAGAAATCAGCTATGTCGGTTTATTTGGTGAATTAGCAAACTTTTAGTTTTCCAATATTTCAATTTTGGACATTACTAATAGTCTATAAAGCATTTGTCAATCAAAAATGCTCAATAACTTGGACCCAATAATACTTATATGGAAATAACCAACTGATATAGATTCAGGGAGAGCTGCTTTGCAATCAACATCCTTTAGATTTTCTATTTTTAAATTTTTGACATTATTACTAGTTTATAAAGCAATTTTTCATGAATTCTGTTCAATAGCTCGGAACCAATAAAACTTATATGGAAATAATCAACAGATTTAGCTTCAAGGAGACCTACTCTACCATCAACATTCTTTAGATTGTCTATAATTCTATTTTGGAACCATTTTGGAGCTCTCCCTGAAGCTAAATCAGTTGACTATTTCCATATACGTTTTATTGGGTCCGAGCTATTGAACAGAATTCATGAAAAATTGCTTTAGAAACTAATAACAATGTCCAAAATGGAAAAATATACAATCTAAAGGATGTTGATGGTAGAGCAGGTCTCCCTGAATGTATATCAGTAGACTTTTTCCATATAAGGTTTATTGGGTCTGAGCTATTGAACAGAATTCATTAAAAATTGCTTTATAAACTAGTAAAAATGTCCAACATGGAAAAATAGCCAAACTAAAGGATTTTGATTATAGAGCAGGTCTCCCTGAATCTAATTCAGTTGATTATTTCCATATAAGTTTTATTGGGTCCGAGCTATTGAACAGAATTCATGAAAAATTGCTTTATAAACTAGTAATAACGTCCAAAATTGAAAAATAGACAATCTAAAGGATGTTGATGGTAGAGCAGCTCTCCCTGAATCTATATCAGTTGATTATTTCCATATAGGTTTTATTGGGTCCGAGCTATTAAACAGAATTCATGAAAAAATTGCTTTATAAATTAGTAATAATGTCCAAAATGGAAAAATATACAATCTAAAGGATGTTGATGGTAGAGCAGGTCTCCCTGAAGCTTTATCAGTAGATTATTTCCATATACATTTTAATGGGTCTGAGCTTTTGAACAGAATTCATGAAAAATTGCTTTATAAACTAATAATAATGTCCAAAATTCAAATATAGACAATCTAAAGGATGTTGATGGTAGAGTAGGTCTCCCTGAATCTATATCGGTTGATTATTTCCATATAAGTTTTATTGGGTCCGAGCTATTGAACAGAACTCATGAAAAATTGCTTTGTACACTAATAATAATTCCCAAAACTGAAAAAAGACAATCTAAAGGATGTTGATGATAGAGGAGCTCTCCCTGAAGCTACATCAGTTGGTTATTTCAACAGACGTTTTATTGGGTCAGAGCTATTGAGATTTCTCTGAATTAAAATGTTTTAATTAATAATAAATATTTTCCTTAATTATAAGACTGAATGATGCTCATGGTAGGGCAGTTGTCCCTGACGGTCTATTATAAAATGTACCTTGGGTCTCAAGTAATGACCTTTATTTTAATAGCAAGCAATCAAAGTATTTTTACCTTTACTTTTTTTATAATGAAAAACAACAACCATGTAAATGTTAGGGCACCGAATTCTGAGCTCTTTATAGTTGTTTTGATTGGTTTATGTTTTTTGGTTGCAATGCAATTGTCGTTTGTCAGTAAAAACTACATTCAATATGTACTTTCAACACGCTCCCTTAACGGAGAATATACGAAGAATCTGCCATAGACATGACTGTAATGTCTTCTTTTAAAAAATGAACGCAACAGAGAAAACAGGGAGTGTTGCTTGTCCGCTATCGCCAGCAGATTCTGAATATGTAATTGCTGTCTTTCTGGTAGGTTTCGTTGATGAGGGATTGACGATCAAAGTCCGTATCTCGAATATAAAGCTAACTTCACCGCAGTACGCCACTGGTGTGTGTGATCATCATGCGCGCTAAGGTGGACGCGCATAACCACTTTAGTGACGGAGGAAGCGCTAGTTTAAATTTCTCCGGTTTTGGTTGGTTGGATGGCTGGGAAAAACAGAGTATATATTCGATAATATTAGCCGAGTCATATATGTTATTTAGTTATCTACTCGACGCATAATTCTCAGAACAATGATAGGCAATAGGCCTACCTGGTGTTATATCATTTTCAAGTTTCAAGGTTTATTTGTCAAATGCACCAAACAACACAGCCCGGACGAGTTGCACCGAAGAACTTTTACAGGAACTGTTTAATAGATTAGGCAGCTATTTGTTAGATAGTTGTAACATGGCGCTGCCTATTTAACATCAGACTACTGCAGATTTAGTTCATGCGCGAAAAGCTACGGATATCTGAATTTTTATATACAAAAATGTCAATACCCTTTTCGAGTAATTGCCATTTATTTTTCAACAATGTTTTGAAACAATTAAAAACATGAATAAAACACAAATACCAGAACAGGCTTAAGCATCATTAGATTTTGGGTTATGTTCAGATAAAAAGTCAGATTCTGGAAGATCGAGGTTTATTGGATTAATTGGAATGACTGAATATCTGACAGACCTTTAGCGTGTAATGTAGAGATGTAGCCCAATCATATTGAAGTAAAAATCAATGGTTTAGAAACCCCTTTCCAAAGGCACTGTAGCTGACACAACCCATAACGTAAAAGGCGAATTCCGCTTTTGGCCAGCTATGTAAACTCTAACATTGATCGATCCCGCAAAAGGTGTTCAGTTGGTTATAGGCTTTTTCTATTTGTTTTCCAATGGCTCTTAATATGAAAATAATCTAAAAGTAATCTCTACTGAGTTTGAGTAATCAAAAAGTTACGTTACTGATTACAAATGTGAACAGGTAACTTGTAACTGTAACGGATTACATTTAAAAAGTAACCTACCCAACCCTGCCTACAACGTATAGGTTGAAATGGTCATAAATCCCAAAATAAATGACTGAACGTTGTAAAACAGCATGCAGCTAACAGAAGATTGTGATTTGTGTGGTTTCTCAGAGTTAGGACTAAAATTCAGGGGTCAGGATTGGTCAGGTTTTTGAGGAGCTATTTGAAAGAAGCAACAGTAAGGGTGTTATGGAATGGAAGTCTGACACTTAATAAATACAAATTAAACACAGTGATATAAGTATATATTACATTATTGGCTCCAATTATTACAATTTTATTATTTTTTAATTAACTCAAAACCTTGAGTGAGGAACAGAAAAGAAAAAGGTGCAGTGGTCTCTTAATTTGTTCCAGAGCTGCATGTGTTGCCTTTTTCCAGGTGGGAGAGGGCGGTGTGTGTCGTCAGGGCGATGGCATCGTCCGTAGATCTGTTGGGGCGGTATGCAAATTGAAAGGTGTCCAAGGTGTCAGGAAGGGTGGAGCAGATGTGAGTTCTGACCAGTCGCTCAAAGCACTTCATGATGGAACAATCAGCAATACCTCGTTGACGAATGTTCAGATTGGTTTGAAGGCGACCTTCTCCGTGACACAGCAACAACTGTGATGACCAAACTCCAGAGGCACTTCTATGTTCGTGGGTCACCACACAGTTATATCTGACAATGGTGCGCAATTCACAAGACAATTCAATGACCTTCCCACTACCTGGGACTTCAAACACGTCACAAGCAGCCCAGAACATTATCAAATCCCTCCTACCATTCTAGAATAAATAAACCTCAGTAGTAATTAAGCATTTAATTTAGGAGTTATTTCTGTCTTTCACATTAGTCAAGGCTCTAAATCAGACAAACAAATTATGCACACATTATTTAATTAGGCATGCCACGCAATTCTTTAGTGCTTCATGTAATTTCTTCATGTTGATACAGGTCATAAACTCATGTCGTTTCTTGCAAGAACACAGTTTGTGCTGTGATTTGTTTATGTTGATACAGGACATCCATTCATGTAGCTAGTGGTTTGCAAGAACAATAGCCTAAGTAAACTACTTATAAGATATTCACATTTTTGAATACATTATTAATAAGGTGGGCTAGATAATGATTGTTTAACATCATATAATTATATTAAGTAATGGGGAAGTATCACTTCTAAATGGTTTAGAACTACCAATGGGTCATTAGTTAGTGATTGTTAACATAGGATAATTCCTCACTTTACTTAAGTGGGACACAACAAAAATAACTAATGGTGAAGCATCAGTCATTAATGGGTTATAGCTACCAATGGGTCATTGGTTACTCATTGTTAAAGAAGGACAATTAGTCACTTAAGTGGACACAATAATTATATCAGTTACTTATGCTTTATACCAGCTCAATGGTTACTCAGCGAGCCAGACGAGTATGAACTAATGATTTGGTGTTAGTTAGAAAACTAGTGGTAGCACAGGATAATTCCCTTCAGAAATGACAGGATTAACTAAAAGTGTATAAAGACAATTTGTAAGACAACCACTGTGGACACAGCCAGGATGAAGAAAGAGATGAGTAATGTCTTTCTAGTGAAAGTGGAAAGAGACAAGTGGTATGCAAGAAATATACAGTCACATCCATAGGCGAAAATCCCGGGGGGGCGGGGGGGACACGACCCCCCCCATCCAGGGGAAACCTATGATTTGTCCCCCCCAATATGTCACTGTAAGCATAACTATGTAATTTCAATAATATTAATATGACGCAATGAAAGCACCTGCGCTGTCTATCGACGCTTAATAGCACGCTTTTAAGTTCCAAAATATTGCAACCCCCCGCCCTTTTCCTCACAATGGTTTGATCCACTGCCCCCCACCCCCCCAGCCCTCAGCAGTAGCACATCATACAGGTAAAGTGTGCGTATCTGACAGAGTAGGTCATAGGTGGTTGGATTTCAGTAAGTAGTTCAAACAAAGGATATGTTAGATATTTCTTTACTTCGACCACTCAGTACAATAAAACACATTTATAACTTTTACCAGCCTTCATTTTCGCTGCATTGAATTACAGGTCACACTTTATGTTAGCTGACGTTTGCTAGCTAGTTACAGTATCATCGACCAGTGTTTGCAGCTGTTTGAATTCGTGTCAATGCGAGAAGCTTGAAATGTAATGTATGTAGTGTTCATTAGCTGGCAAGGTGACAGTATTTGTCTCTACCCTCTGAAAGACACTCAATGCACATAGCTATTTTGAGGTTAATACTGTAAGTTTGATTTATGTCGGTTTTAAAACTAAAACAGTATTACAGCACTACTTTTGGTGTCCCCCTCAATAATTGCTCTTGAGAAAATTTAATGTAATTGTCCCCTCCAAAGTTGATATCAGATTTTTGCCCCTGGTCACATCAATCAATCAGTTAATCAAATGTAATTTTGTCAAGTCGTTTTACATCAGTTTTCACAAAGTGCTTATACAGTAGTAATTTTGTACCTATGTGTAAAACACCTTCATGTTCAGCTAGTGTAGCACAATCTAGTAAAAGGATGAGACAATTGCAAATAACCTTCATGTTAACGGGAATAGGTCATGGCTGAGCAAGCTAGAAAAGTGCTAAGCTAGCAAAGTGCAAAACTAACAAAAACTTGACTGGAACCAGAATACAGCTAACTGGAGCCAGCTCATAACCATCCAAAGCCAGCTAACGGGAACTAGCTAATCGCTAACCCTTACAGTGCAACAACTGCAAAGTACCTAAACAATACAGTCACAAAATTCAATTATATTAATCCTAGCGATATTATGAGTGTTGTTTTAAAGATGTTCACAAGTACAGTACAGTAACAAATTTGTTTTTTCAAAGGAATACACCACCCTCATGGCATTGCATTGCATTGAACATGTTTTATTTTGTCCTGTTAATAGTTATAAAATTACAATGCTTTTCCAACCCTCTGCATACACTCTAACAGACAAGTTATCAAACTGTATCGACATTTCAGGTGTACTTCTGTACTTTACCGACCTGGAAAACAGGATAAATGAGCAGAAAGAAAACCTTCAGTAGTTACGAGAACGCGTAAACAGTCCCAACGTAACGCGACCACACCTCTCTGCCTCCTACTGGCCAATGGTACAAAGTGTCCTTCAACATACAGTTGTGCTCATAAGTTTGGATACCCTGGCAGAAACGGTGACATTTTGGCATTGATTTTGAAAATATGACTGATCATGCAAAATAAATGTATTTTATTTAAGGATAGTGATCATATGAAGCCATTTATTATCACAGTTGTTTGGCTCCTTTTTAAATCATAATGATAACAGAAATAACTCAAATGGCCCTGATCAAAAGTTTACATAACCTTGAATGTTAGGCCTTGTTACAGACACACAAGGTGACACACAGGTGAAAATGGCATTTAAATATGAATTTCCCACACCTGTGGCTTTTTAGATTGCAAATAGCGTCTGTATATAATGGGTTGTTAGCTCTCACATGGATGCACTGAGCAGGCTAGACGCTGAGCCATGGGGAGCAGAAAAGAACTGTCAAAAGACCTGTGTAACAAGGTAATGGAACTTTATAAAGATGGAAAAGGATATAAAAAGATATCCAAAGCCTTGCAAATGCCAGTCAGTACTGTTCAATCACATATTAAGAAGTGGAAAATTTGGAGATCTCTTGATACCAAGCCAAGGTCAGGTAGACCAAGAAAGATTTCAGCAAAAACTGCCAGAGGAATTGTTCGGGATAGAAAGAAAAACCAACAGGTAACCTCAGGAGAAATACAGGCTGCTCTGGAAAAAGACGATGTGGTTGTTTCAAGGACCACAATACGACAATAATTGAACAAAACAGAGCTACATGGTCGAGTTGCCAGAAAGAAGCCTTTACTGCGCCAATGCGACAAAAAAGCCTGGTTACAATATGCCCGACAAGATGTTGTCGGGCATATTGTTTTGAGAGGGGTCAACAAGGCCTATAGTGAATCTAATACAATCCCCACTGTGAAGCATGGTGGTGGCTCACTGATGTTTTTGTGGGGGGGTGAGCACTAAAGGAAGGGGGAATTGTGTGAAAATTGATGGCAAGATGAATGCAGCATGTTATCAGAAAATACTGGCATACAATTTGCATTCATCTGCACGAAAGTTGCTCATGGGACGCTCTTGGACTTTCCAGCATGACAATGACCCTAAGCAAAAGGTTAAGTTGACCCTCCAGTGGTTAAAGCAGAAAAAGGTGAAGGTTCTGGAGTGTCCATCACAGTTTCCTGACCTTAATGTCATCGAGCCACTCGGAGGAGATCTCAAACATGCGGTTCATGCAAGATGACCAAAGACTGCAGGACCTGGAGGCATTTTGCCAAGACAAATGGACAGCTATACCACCTGCAAGAATTTGGAGCCTCATAGACAACTATTACAAAAGACTGCACACTGTCATTGATGCTAAAGGGGGCAATATACAGCATTAAGAACTAAGGGTATGTAGACTTTTGAACAGGGGTCAGTTCATTTTTTCTTTGTTGCCATGTTTTGTTTTATGATTATGCCATTCTGTTATGATTGTGCCTTTTTACATCAGCAGTTGTCACAATGTGATTTTACAGATCCCCAGCCTGAAACCCCAAACAGCAACAACTCTGAGGCGTGTCCAGTCCTCGTCTGGCTGTGCTGGGTGAAGACTACAAGAGTGACCAGAGTCTTTAAACAGGATCCAAGTCAGTTGCTTGACCAGTAGTTTGCCATGGGTCTGGGCCTGATAGTGGAATCTCACTATAACGCTTGTAGTTTGACGTCTTCACTAGCAGCTGCAGTTTAAACCCAAACTAAAACAGAAAACCACCGAGCATGTAAATATAACAATGTAAAACACAAAGCAACACAATTTTCTTGAGGTACTCATACACATTTTGATAGTATGATGAAGCCAGTGATGAAAAGGATGGTCAAGAAGCTTGGCTCTGTGAAGAATAACCAAACCGGAAAGAATCAGCGTGGAGTTTATATTACGGTAACCCTTAATCCTGTCTTAACTACAGTGTAAGAATGAGTGGATTTATTCATGTAACCTAGAATTAAAGAAATTTAGTGAATTGTGTAGAATTTTAGCAACCAGGTAATGACAGAGGGATATTGGTTGCCCTCGCCTGCCATCGCTCGTTTGAGGGATGATCACATGCCTCAGTGGCACTGACGGAGAGATGTGTGCATCTTCTCCATTTAACATACAGAGTATATTCTGCATTTTAGGGTGGTCACTAAAAATAATGAGTACATATTGTGAAACACTGCCATTCCATCTGCATTCGTTATCTGCATGTGGTATGTTCCTCCAGTTATTCAGGTTTCTCCTTTACCTTGTCACCTGTCTATATATTAACATGCAAATATTCTACATAATGTCCATTTAATGCTAGGAAAGTGCAATGCATATTGGTTTCCAAATACACAGAAATACACACTGAACACAGAAACACACACTGAACTTACTCATGTGTCCAGCATGACTGACAGGTTTATCTGTCTCCAGTATAGGGCACGCTGAAACATAAAGTTAACATAAAGTTAAAAGCAAGGCTGGCCAGTCAACATACTCGCATCCGTACGTACATATGCAGACAGAGCTGGGCATTTTATACAACATTAAAGAGCTAGGGCTCAGTCATCATGATGAAACCACAGGGCCAGAAAAAGATTGTACCAGATGAACGATGAACAGTACATATGCAAACAAGTTGCAGCATCAAATTACGGAAACAACATGGTCATCAGTGTCCCTTCTTCGGCATTATCTGCTCATTCGCTTTCTTCTTTGTCAGCTCACTTCTCTTTTTCGGTTTCCCATCCTGCGTCTCTTGCATCCCTAAAGTTTGGCTTTGTTTAGCTGTATATATCTCCATTTTCCTGACAGTCAAAACAGGAACCAAAGTCTTGTGTAATTTTACCTTTTTAAAAACAAGTAATTCTACCTTTGCAATTCATTGGTCAACTATTGATTTCATTTATATAGACGCAATGTCAATGTGCATTAAATTGTATGTAATCATCACCATTTTTAACGCGTGTGGACAGTCTTTTTAGTTTCACTTGAGTTCAGTAAACAGCAATCTTGACGTATCATTAATCTTCACTAAGTAGCCTACTCAGTGGCGGAGCTTAGCTTTCTCTCCCACGGTTGCGAACCTTAGCCGCGGAGGCCCCCCCACCACCACCCCCCGATCGCAAAAGTCTTGCTACCTGATTTCCCAACTAAAAGATAGGCAGATAATATAAATATGTAATACTATTCTCCCAAAAATGTACGTACGTTTCACGTACCACGATGAACAGAAGCTTGTTATTAGGCTACAACAAAACGTAACTGCAGTTACAAAAATTCGCTGCTAGCTGCTTTTGGACCTGGATCATAACTGTAATCTCTTTCGGTATAAACTGCGATGCTGCTCCAGACCTGTCATTGTAACGTCAGATCTATCCATTTTTCTTGCTTCTGCTGCTCGACAACTTTACTAAAGACGTTTCTCAAGGGCACATATCATTATATTTAATTTTTATAATGTATTGCTTTTCTTTCCTCTGAGTGGCAGACAAATCTACGCTCCATTTTTATGTTTTGTTATTTAATTTTCCACTGTTCAGATCCTTAGCAAACCAGCCGACAAAATCCGACGTTATACCCAGGGTTGCCAGATTCGCTGACAATATAGGCCCAATCACCCGCGGACTCCACATAACAAACGCACACTGTCATTAAAAATAGCCCAATTTTGGGGAAACTGTCCCATCTGGCAACGCTGGCTACACTCCGGTTGATCATACAAATGCATTACGGAATCATAAAAATATAGATGTTTATCACTTCAATGTCAACTAAATAGTATGTAGCAAATTAATCATAATATAATTTAGGTTTCGTTCCTTTTATGTCTACCTCTTTCATAGAACCACAAATGACTCAAATTGATACCACGTCTGACTTTACTTCAGTTCAATACATCATTCACGGGCGTCGCCATCCGTATTCAACGACATCAATAAATCAATAGCTGGATTAATTTTCTCCTGCATTTTATTCTGTATTATGACTGATAAGTGTTTTTTAAGATGAACTGGTCACCACAGCCTAAGATACAGTCCAGATATCAAACTTTTGGGTTAATGACAAGAGAAACTGCTACTTCTGTAGAAATGACTAAATCCTTCAAAACTGAATTGCAGACGTGACATACCTATTGAACATTATTTGTAAATACATACTGTATTTTCGTGATGTCGAAAGAACCCAGACATTTTTTCGGCTTTCAGGAGTTACAGTTGATGGTGCAAACAGTGTTGCACAGTGTCAAAAATATATAAATACCAACAAGAAATCCCTGCCCAATTTCTTGTGGTCAGATAGGTGCTGTCCAGGCCAGCCTCCAGTGCATCCCTTGAGAGGGTCTTTAGTCAGGGGGGCGTCGTTATGAGGACTCACAGAGCAAAGCTAGTCAGCACAATCTTTTTTGGATTGGATTTCTGAGACCAATTCAGGTTTTATTCGGATTTGTGTCTCTAATTATTTGCATCTGTGTATTAAATGTGCTGTCTTTTTAAATCATTGAGATCATTGTTTTCTTCTATGGTTTCAAATTCTCCTTTCTCCAAATTCTCCTCTTCTCAGATCTTAGTGTAAATGTTGTTACTTAATGTTACATAACATCAACAATAGCATACCGTTGAAATGATCAGTATGTAATTGTAACGGGGTCCTATACAATCTCAGCGGTACTCACTGGCTTCAGTGGAGGAGAAGTGGTTCCCATCAGAGGCCTCCATGTCCAGCTGGATCTCCAGAGACACGTTAGCACACACAATATAGACCTGGAGGTCCCCTAAACAGGGCACACACTGTCCAGCCATGGGAGGAGGGGTGAGGGAACATTTAAGCAGACCTGGCTTTACAATACTTTCTTCCCATAATTTTTCATTTGTCTTTGTGTTAAAAATGCAGTTCATCTTTGGGCACCCGTCATTGCATGTAAAACACTTACGCAAAGTGTTTGGACCTGTAGAAGAGAGATGTATTAACAGAGCAGTTAGACACTGACAATGATGACGTTTTAGTTTTACATTTACAGTTGTGCTCAAAAGTTTGCAAACCCTTGGAGAATTGGTAATAAATGTACCATTTGTAAAGAAAACATGAGTGAGCAGGCAAAACACATGTCTTTTATTTCTTATGGGATTCATATTCAATTGTAGGTTGTAACAGAATGGCACAATCATAAAACATAACATGGTAACATAGAAAAAAATGAACTGACCCCTGTTTAAAAGTCTGCATACCCTTAGTTCTTAATACTTTGTATTGCCCCCTTTAGCATCAATGACAGCATGCAGTCTTTTGTAATAGTTGTCTATGAGGCCACGAATTCTTGCAGGTGTTATAGCTTCCCATTTGTCTTGGCAAAATGCCTCCAGTTCATGCAAAGTCTTTGGTTGTCTTGCATGAACCGCATGTTTGAGATCTCCCCAGATTGGCTCGATGATATTAAGGTCAGGAGACTGATGGTCACTCCAGAACCTTCACCTTTTTCTGTTGTAACCAGTGGGGGGTCAACTTGGCTTGTGTTAGGGTCATTGTCGTGCTGGAAAGTCCAAGAGCGTCCCATGCGCAGCTTTCATGCAGAAGAATGCAAATTGTCTGCCAGTATTTTCTGATAACATGCTGCATTCATCTTGCCATCAGTTTTCACAAGATTCCCCATGCCTTTAGAGCTCACACCCCCACCAAAACATCAGTGAGCCACAACCATGCTTCACAGTGGGGATGGTATTCTGTTCACTATAGGCCTTGTTGACCCCTCTCCAAACATAGTGCTCATGGTGTGACCATAAAGCTCTATTTTGGTCTCATCACTCCAAATTACATTGTGCCAGAACTGTGAGGCGTGTCAAGGTGTTGTCAGGTATATTGTAACCGGGCTTTTTTGTGGCATTGGTGGCATTCTTTCTGCCAACTCGACCATGCAGCTCAATTTCGTTCAAGTATCGTCGTATTGTGCTCCTTGAAACAACCACATCGTCTTTTTCCAGAACAGCCTGTATTTCTCCTGAGGTTACCTGTGGATTTTTCTTTGTATCCTGAACAATTCCTCTGGTAGTTTTGGTTGAAATCTTTCTTGGTCTACCTGACCTTGGCTTGGTATCAAGACATCTCCGAATTTTCCACTTCTTAATATGTGATTGAACAGTACTGACTGGCATTTGCAAGGCTTTGGATATCTTTTTATATCCTTTTCCATCTTTATAAAGTTCCATTACCTTGTTACACAGGTCTTTTGACAGTTCTTTTCTGCTCCCCATGGCTCAGCATCTAGCCTGCTCAGTGCATTCACATGAGAGCTAACAATCTCATTGACTATTTATACACAGACACTAATTGCAATTTAAAAAGCCACAGGTGTGGGAAATGAAACTTTAATTGACATTTTCACCTGTGTGTGTCACCTTGTGTGTCTGTAACAAGGCCAAACATTCAAGGGAATGTAAACTTTTGATCAGGGCCATTTGGATGATATCTGTTATCATTATGATTTAAAACGGAGCCAAACACCTATCTGATAATAAATGTCTTCATGTGATCACAATCCTTAAATAGAAGACAGTGTTTTTGCATGATCAGTCATATTTTCAAAATCAATGCCATAATTTCACAATTTCTGCCAGGGTATGCAAACTTATGAGCATATAACTGTATATTAACAAGATAAAATGCAACCATAACTTATTTTTTAAGTTACAATACAATATGACCATGCCATATTTTGAAAGTCACAATACGACGATGCCATATTTTTTGAAGTCACAGTGCCTGAACTAAATGTTTTGATCTTCAGTGTGCCCTAGCTGGGCCTTGGTACAAAATGATCCTAACAGAGATGTCTTACTTCTTATGTGGGCTTCCTGTAAAGAAAAATACAAGAACCTTCAAGCCAACCATCAGTGGATGTGGATCAGCTTGTGCATTTAAACCAGACAAATATACAGGTAGGCTATTTCAGATGTTCTCCAATCTCTCCCAAACCTCTCCACTCAATGTAATAGATTTTTACAAAGCTAGCACACCTGAATCACCTACTAATTATCATGCCCTTTTCTACTTTATTCAGGTAAGGATACTTCAGGGCTACAACAAAACTGTGAGATGTTTGGGGCTCCCAGGGAGAGGTTTGACAACCACTGGGCTATACAACAGAATAAACCAACTTCCACTTTTAACTTCCACTTTTATCTGCTCTAAAATGTGTCCGGATTACTTTTTGAACATAAAATTGTAGACTATAATAAAAGACCTATGGATTGCCATGAAGTGAAATTAATAACAATCTGATGCAGAATGATGTGAACCCCCATGATCCACAATGAATTTGTTGTGACATGCCTAGTGCTTGGTTGTGGTAACTATCCTCCCCTCTTTCCGTCTCTATCTTTCCATCTCAAACTTAATCTTTGGGTTCATGGCCTTGTAGGTCATGCATGTGTTCTCTGCCCACCTCTTTGATTCATGTTTAGATAAACGTGTAATAAGTATTATCTTGGATTATTCAATAAAGCTACTGCAATATCAATTAAGGAAAGTTAACACAGTTTGAACTAAAGTATAGAGAGGTAAAGACAGCTCACCTTTGGCATAAGACTGTGACTCCAGTAAGACCATACACAGTGCCCAGAAAGCTATTACTGAAATAAAGCAAATAAAAGATCATGTTAGGGATTTTTTAAAGCAAGCAACTTTTCAAAACCCAGTAAGAAAAGATATTCCATTGAAATAAAATATTGTTGAGAAATATATTTCTTTTCAAGACATTATAAAAGCATCATGACTGCCAATTTCATTTTCAGATAAGATTTCATTACGTTCCTAAAAGTTGTTATTGAGAGGCTGTTGTAACAGCTTTTCTCACTGTCTGCGTTTCTTGTATTTATTTATATATTTTTGTTCAGTGGTGTCTGTTTGTGCTTTGCTTTCAAGGTCTCTGCTGGTACTGTTTATTTTGCCATGTGTCTTCTGCTTGTCTCTTTATTTAATCCCAATACCCATCCCCAACAGGAGGCCTTTTGTCTCCTGCCAGGCCGTTATTGGAAATAAAAAAATGTTGTTAATAGACTTAAGTGCCTGGTAAATTGAAGGTAAAATAAAACAAATGCACAAACATTTACTATTTAAGGTAACTTGGGGGAAAACACCTCAAAAAATAAATGTTTGGTCAGATTTTTGTATGAACATATATTGACTATAGACAGACAAATACATTTACAGAAACATTTTTGGGCACAATGATTCTGTTTGATTGCAACTTAATCAAATGCCAAACTATGTAAATGGGGCGTTTTACCCCACTATCAGGGCAAAATGCCCCTCCCTATAGGGGGGCATTTTACCCCCAATTAAGATTTATTTCATATTTAGGTGTCAAAATCACTCTATCAATGTAATCTATATCCTTGAAAATAATTACATTTTGATAGTGATATTAAAGTGAGTTAACAAAACCAATTTTAACCGTGATATTGCAAAAGGCTATGTATAACATTTTATTACAATTCCAAATAACTTTTGAAGACTATTGTTAAATATATTTTGTTAACCATGCAAAAGTATTAAGTTAAAAACATTAAATCAATAATATTGAGCCATTAATTTAATATCAGTGCCAATTGATAGGCCTATTATATTAGATGTTAATAAATACTCAGCAAACTAGCTATTTAACTAAAAACTACTTATATTAGGCTATATCTTGAACTTTTGTAATTTTTCAGCACATTTTTTGTTATAATTTTACCAATATATTCTGGAGGCATTTAACTCTAAACATGGTCACCACATAAAACAGGATTGCTATAAAAATATTATCTTTTTTTTCTGAACAAGTGGATTACTTAGCCTTTCCTATTGACATATCAAAAATCAGTTTAGACGTCTAACTTAATCACATCACATGAAAATGTTTTCTAAATGACAAAAAATAAGATGAACTTGTGTCAAAATCGTTTTTGTGGAATTACTTGCTCAGTTGAGATGATTCAATAACATTTTCTAGATGAACAAGAATAGTGGCAACCAAGGAATTTGTGGAAATAATATTCGCCGTGATTTGGTGGTTTGGTGGAGAATTACGGGGGCGTTTAACCCCGGGAGGCGTTTAACCCCAAGCCATCGTACACTTAATGTAAATCAAATAAACGCACCATTTTCTGTAAGTGTCTCGCTGAGATAGAACGGATAACGAGCAAGAAATGTAAATAAAAAGATCTGTGTGTCTGTTTAGTGTAGGTTAATGGTTGTCCAGTGGCCGCAACATAAACCTACCGCAGTTGCGGTTTCTTTCACGAGGCACGCTGCGGAAACAGGTGCGCTGCGTTGCCGAAACGAGCTCCTAAAATATCCGTTCAGCACCCCTGGACGCACAGACAAGCACTGGAGTGAGGCGTTTTAAACTAATCAGTGACATTTATGCCTGTGTTTATTATGAACCAATTTGCATGCATTTCTGACGGACATAAAATGCCCAGAGTAATTAATCTACATTAAACTGACTTTGACCTGTAAAATGGTAAAATACGGAAAGTATAATTTAGAAAATAGAACGTTACTTTTTTCAGTGAAATACAGATCGATTACGTATTTTACGGAACCATAGCACACATAATATTTGTGT
>JACXGI010014683.1:0-18627 GCA_016801175.1 Esox masquinongy | reverse complement strand
ACCAGGTGTCTTCAATATTGAACCTTTTCACAATATTCTAATTTTCTGAGATACTGAATTTGGGGTTTTCATTAGTTGTCAGTTATAATCATCAAAATTAAAAGGAATAAACACTTGAAATATATCAGTCTGTGTGGAATGAATGTATACATTATACAAGTTTCACTTTTTGAATGGAATTACTGAAATAAATCAACTTCTTGATGATATTCTAATTATATGACCAGCACCTGTACATTGATGAGCCAAAACATTATGACCACTCAGAGGTGAAACGAAAAAATTGTGATCATTTCATAACAAGGGCACATGTCAAGCTCTGGGAAGATCAGATGGTAAACGAGCAATCAGTTCTCGTAGCCAACGTGTTAGATGCAGGAGTAAAGACCTGGGCGACAAATTGTTACGGCCTGACGACTGGGTCAGAGCATCTCCAAAACGGCAAGGCTTGTGGGGTGCTCCCGGTCAGTACCTACCGACAGTGGTCCGAGGAGAGACAAACCACAAATCAGCGACTGGGTGTTGGGCGCCCAAGGCTCATCAATGCGCGAGGGCAACGAAGGCTATCCTGTCTGGTCCGAACCGGCAGAAGGTCTGTTGTGGCACAAGTCTCTGAAATGTTTAATGATGGTTAAGGGAGGAATGTGTCACGTCACTCAATGCATCGCATCCTGCTGCGTATGGGGCAGCGTAGCCACAGACTGGCACTCGAGCCCTGGCCTCCAAATTCCCCAGATCTCAATCCAAAGTGCGATCCACTGCGGCTCCACCTCGCAACTTACAGGATCTGCTGCTAATGTCTTGGTGCCAGATACCACAGGACACCTTCAGGGGTCTTGTAGGGTCCACGCCTTGGTGGGTCGGCGCTGCTTTGGCGGCACACGGAGGACCAACACCACATTAGGCAGGTGGTCGTAATGTTTTGGCTCATCCATGTGTATATACCCTGTTCAAGCCCACAAACACACAAGTATAAGGCAGGGTTTAAATATGTGCTTTAGTGATGAAATTTAATTAATTACATTTTTTACAATTCATTGTAGTAGTCGTGAAAGTTATTTCCAACGGTTGCAAAAAGCTAAATGTCAGGAGCCATGAGTTGTGCAGCCTAGATGATGCAATGCTATCACGCTATGAAATGTTTTTGAGTCTGGAGGTGCGTGCCCCCCGGGGACCGCCCAACAAATGATTTCACCATTGTGAATACGCGTGCCAGTAACGGTGTCGCATATATGGATACTGGCTATGGTGTCATTTGAAGGGGAAAGAGAGGTGGCCACTTCCCAGACGTTGCTTAATAAATTAGTGCTACAGTAGTTATTTTAGTTCCGTCTTTCTCTTAACTGCTAAGCAAGTCCTGGCTTTTCTTTCTGCTTTTGGTAATTTCCCTAATTTGTGTTATTCTTCATGTGTGCCAAGCTAGTTTTGAAGTATTACAACTTTATCATATATGTGTATTTGGTATAACCTATTCCACTATGCTATTTGAATAATGTGGAGAGGATATGACTACACTTCCCTGCAGCACTCCAGGTGTGACAAAATTGGTTCCTTTGTGTCCTGCAGTGGGAACAGGAGAATCAGTATCCTGGGGTCTCACCTGGAATTTGTGGAAGGGGTTGTTCACGCCGGTCAGATCATCACCACACACTACAGCTCTGGGGTGGGCTTCTTGACACACCAAATTGATTGATTTCTTGATAAAGCGTCTTCCTCCTCTCTGAATTTACCTCATATACACTTCCACACCACATTACACATTCACAACCAAACAAGTCATGACTGCCTCAGAATCTAATGCTTTACATTTCAGGAACTATGGTACCACACACCTCCTTATGGTGTGGATGAGAACTTGCCAGTCACCACCAGCGTGTCTCTGAGAGTGGCCAACCAGACACTAGCCTGCGCCTCGCAGCTGACCTACCACCACGACCCACAATTCACCAGCTTCACTACAACCAGGACAGGAAACAACCTGCGAGTCACTATTGAGGTGTCCACATATGTACTGACCCACACACACATATACGCATATACACACCCATTTTCTCTCTAATATTAACACACACACATTCTGTTTTGTTGTGCTGGGGCAAGAAATCAGAGTGAGGCTACAGATCGGTCTCCATCCGTTTGTACGTACGTAAGTTAATTAGTACGTTAGCCTAAGGTTATGTCTCCAACACCAATTGCCCTTTCTTTTGTTGACACAAGACTTTAACCAACAACTAGAATCCAGTCCTTCGCCAATCATCTATTAGCCTTTAAGTATTGTACGGTATGCAAGATTTTAACTTGGATGTGGTAATGTAAGTATTTACATTAACACATACTTTAAGTATTTGTTTGTCTGAGGATGGACACATTTTGACCTGTCAAACATAAAAGACCTAGCATCTTTATATAAACAGGAAGCTGTTTTCTAACTTCCAATAGACTGTAGGAATCCCAAGACTTTTTTTCCAGGAATTTGTATTTTTCCTCATCAAAGGAAGCAAAGGTCCCTCTCTCCTAGGAAAAATAATCCAATGGTGTGGATTCCCCCCTCTCCTCTTCGATCAAATAGTTATTGAGGTTGGAAGGGGCAAAGAAGGGGTTCCTTGCTCTTTGCACTTTAATTTACTTGCTGATACAGATTGTGATTTGCGGGATATCACAAAAAAGAAAATCACAATAAAATGACTTCTCACGGCGGATAGGTGACATAATTACACAATAGAATAAGGACGGCGCTCCTCACTATTCATTGTAAGCCAACTGGATGGTACAAGCATGTCGTTTAGCCAAAAATGTGTGAATATTAGAAGCCCAGTAGTAAGATAGGATCCAGGGTCCTTGGTCAAGGGAATAGCATCTGTTAAATTATTTAAAGGTACAGTTGAATATAAAAATTAATCCTAAAATAAAAGCAGCTTGATCCCTTCAATTAATGTATTGGCTGATGCGTTTCGTAGCATTTATTTGATGATATTTCCATGCCATCATGTTAAAATTTTCAGAAATTTTGAAAATTAACGTTATGTCCTTTTTTGTATTGGCTGTTTGAAAACAGTCCTTGAAATTTTAGCCTGTTCAGGTGGGGTGTAACTTTTGGATTACTTTGTAACGTCAAAATGTTAATGTAATTATTACGCCAATGACCGTTAATCTGAGTAAGACAGACCACCAGCTGTGTATGTTATATTGGTTTCAAAGTCCAAAGGAGGATCTTTTTATAGGATTTGTTTTGTTAAATATGCCCATAGAATGATTGATTAGATTTAGAGTGAAACTAGCTAAATGAGATCGTCTTTACTGGATTGCAGTGTAAGAAAACCAAGAAAAGTTAAATTATGTGGAAATTGGCATTAAACACTTAACCATTAACTTGACTCGAAATCCAAAATCAGGGACTTGTGACATAACCTGAGCTGAGCAATGTGGGTAGTGTATTCCAAACAGATGAAATCACCTGACCTATGACTGCTACACTATGCCATTACATGACTACAACTGTTAAGTAAATGTCCGTTTTTTAATAGGTTACTGGCATTGATGGGCACAGTTAGTCAAAAAGTTAACTTCATTAACCATTAATCCATTCACCAAAAAGGTAACTTCGATAACAATTAATCAGTTCAATTAAAAATGTAATGGAAGTTAGCGATAAACGTAAACATTTTTTTTATTATAAAAAAAAATATTTTTTACTCTAAAACACCTAAAAACCTCAAACTAAGTGTGAAAAATAAGCCTTTTTTGGGTATTTTTAAGGGCTTGCATTAGTTATTTTTGCCAGACTGCGTAAGCGGAGCCGACCAAAAACAGCGAATGTCTCTTAGAGAGCGAGTGAGCGAGCAAGCGAGTGACTGACTGACTGACTACACCTTGTTAACTTTGCTGGCCACAACCTTCAGAAGCTACGTTACAGTAAGCCTAAAATAAAATTGTTTATGGTTATATTGCGACTACTTCTGGTGGATTTTCGAAGTACGCATCCGTGCATACTTTTTGGGGTAATATCGGCTAGATCACAACCCCTTGGGCCGTAAAAGAGGAGGGGTTTCCACGATTCTCTTGTCTTTCACTTGATGAAAAAGTCAGTTATCGTCACCTATATTAGTAATTATTGTATCAATGTCATTCACGAATGAAAGAAAAACTAGCATTATTGTGCCATGAAATGAAATAAATTTGGCAGTGAAGTTCATCTTCAGTCTCGCTAGCAATTGCTCAGTTCTAATGACTATTCCAAGTAGTAAGTTAGTAGATACTAGTAAGCCTATTACTGGCAAATAAGCTGTTAAAACGGCCAGTGGCAAAAACCATACTGTTGATAGATGCTATTTGTGAGGGAAATAAACTTAATAAGAAACGTTAGTCAGTTTACACAATGCTTAATGGTGTCTAGTGAATAATTCAAACTTGGTGTGATGTTAATGTGTGACAAAATGATCAAATGTCAAGATGCTATACCGACACTCAACATACAATGTAAAGTAGTGAGTGTACAGCTTGTATAACAGTGTAAACCAGTATGAGGGAGTGTGAGAGCGATAACACCAAATTTAACACACCTGCTCCCTGTTCACACCTGAGACTTTGTAACACTTACGAGCCACATTACACCGGGGAGGGAAAATTGCTAATTGGGCCCAATTTGGACATTTTCACTTAGGGGTGTACTCACTTTTGTTGCCAGCGGTTTAGACATTAATGGCTGTGTGTTGTGTTATTTTGAGGGGACAGCAAATGTACACTGTTATACAAGCTGTACACTCACTACTTTACATTGTAGCAAAGTGTCATTTCTTCAGTGTTGTCACATGAAAAGATAAAATCAAATATTTACAAAAATGTGAGAGGTGTACTCACTTCTGTGAGATACTGTATGTATAGCTTTGTGGCATAGTGGTTGAAGACACAGCCTATCACGTGGGAGTCCCGGATTCGAATCCAGTGAGCAACAACATTCATTCCGTCTAATCATGGGTCGGCCGAACTAAGCTTGCCTTGTTCTTTTTCTTGTTTAACTGTACGTGCTACAAGCTTGCGTTTTTTTCCATTGGTTTCCTGATTTCCTGACTAAGTCAAATGACATTACATTCGTCCTTTTCTGTCAAGGCGAGACACAAAAGTGACATTGAAGTTACTCCATTTTTGGAAGGTCTTGCCACAGCACAACACTGAATAGCCAATCCATTTCACATATACATAAATATATATAAATACATTTTTGACTTTGAAAATAGATTTGATCTCGTTCCCCACTCCGGACTGAAGCAAAAATTTTGATTGGACTCTAGTGTTTTATAAGTATATTTATGAAGTTTTTGGGTTAGTGGACTGGAGTTAACGGAAGTTAAATGTAACAGAAGGTAATTAGTCCGATAATGATTTTCACAGTTAACTTAAACGTTAAATCATTAACAAAAATGCTAACTTCGTTAATTAACGATTAATGGATTAATGGTTTGATGCCCAGCTCTGGTTACAGGGTACACAGTACGATGTAATGGAAACTTTTAAAAATCTTAGTTTATACATAATCATTGGCCGAATCTGGAATTAACATCCTAGGAGGATAGCACTCCTCCGGCTAATAACGAAAATTCTGGACCTCTACCCAAACATCCTTCCCCACAACCTGGATGCTGCACAGCCAATGTGCCGACACAGGGCAACATGTTTATGGTTGCTTTCTTTTTTTATTTCAGAAAAAAGCTGACAAGTTCAACTTAACGCCATCAGAGATCTCAGTGCTGGGTGTTCTGGGAGACAACCAGTATGTACAATGTGTCATGGAGTTCATTGAGACGAGCAATGGGTCTGACTCTGTCATCTGTAAGATTAAGAACACTCCTAACGTCAACATCTTGTCACTGGAGGTAAATGTTTTATTCAGAAAAATAATGGTATTAAAATACTTTAGAAAACAGACCTTCTTATGTTTATTCCTCATTATGATGATTCTTTTTCAGATTAGAATTGGAAATTTCACAAAAAACCTTAAGGCACAAACTACATCCTTCCTGCTAGTCATCCTTGTTGTCATCGCCCTCATCATCATCATCATCTCAGGTGTTGGTAAGTATTCATTCAACTTCATTTTTATCTAGCCTCTCACAACAGATTGTCCTACTGTTATCATGTCTGGGTTTTCATATTAGTTCTGACCTGGTTTGATTGAATTTGGTTTAAACATGTCGGTGTGTGAATGAAGCCCTTCTATTTGTCCGTGTAGTTTGGTATTTTTACAGTAAACAGAGGAAAATGGCAGCACTAATGGACAGGCAGCTGGAAGAGCTGGAGTGTGACATCAGAAGTGACATCCGGCAAGGTTGGTCGTCATAGACGTCGTAGTGGTTGTGTGCACTGAACCAGACTGAGAGATTGAAGGCTCCGGGAGTTAATTAGCTGATTAGAGCTCTTCTCACGTCGACATTTCTGTATTAAAAATGTTTTATTCTAATATTTTGAGATACTGGATTTTTGATTTCCATGAGCTGTAAGCCGTAATCATCAAGATTGAAACAAAAAAGTTTTGAAATGTTCACTTTGTGTAATGAATCTAGAATATATGAAGGTGTCACTTTTTGATTTGAAATACGGGAAAACATTTTCCACAATTTTCCACAACTTTTCCACAATATTCTAATTTTTTTAGATGCACCTGTAGCTTATTGCACTTTTACATAAACAATGTGATTTATTGCTTTGACCTTTGAGCTTTAAGTGGTGTGACCGCGGTCAGGGGGTTATGGAAAATATTCATATTTAAGACTGTGTCAAGGGTTAAAAGGGTTCACCAAAGGTGTCTTTTAGGGAGGGGTTGCCCAGGATGTATATATTGTCTATGGTTAATAAAACATTTTTATGTATATGTTTAATAGATGTTTATGTCTGGTGATTTATGAGATGCTTTCTCAGGGGGGCGGGAGGGGGGTCATGTCAAGGGGGTCAGAGTTACTCAGGGTTGGGAGGGAAGGGGTGTTGAGCAGTGTGTATCAGAATTAAGAAGCAGGCTTCCTCTTGGCCAACGCTTATCTGAACTTAATAATAGTTTAGTTATTAGCTTGTTTTCCTATCAGGTTTTTAAAATCTTTGTTTCAAGAAAGTGTTCACCTAAGAAAAAGAACAATAATGGCTTTGGTACTAGGTGATACACCTGTGGTGGCCCTGACTTGAAATAGGCCGTAGAATGGAAGATAGAAAAGTGGAAGACTACGTTCCAGAAATATTTGATGCACCAAAGAAGTGTTCCCTCAATTTGTTTAGAACTCAAGTGCCATCCTTTAAGCTGTCGACAGATCTGTATGACCTGCCTGATGGGAATATGCTTGGGTTTGTGTTTGATTACCCTGCCTCTAAAGTGAAGCTGTACAGTTTATCCACAGGAGCTGAATTTACATACGCAACATTAGGCGTGGAGTACCGTATCAACGACTGGGAATTATGACAATGTAGTATGTCCTGAAATAAAGAAAAGTATGAGACAACACTTGCTAGACAAATATGGAGATATGGGAAAATGGGAATGTTTCAAGCTCTTCAGAGAGAACACATCACAGAATAGACATAAAGAGAAACACATGACTTCCAAAGGGTTTTGTTGACATTTCCTCCTGCACGGATAAAATAAGGGATGGACAGTTGCACAACGAACTAAGTGTGCGGATACCTGTTATCTGGAAAACAATATGTTTCTGGGAATTGATGAGCTATTCATACAAAGTCAACAATGGCAGAGCGTTGTTAAACTAAGGAGAAGTATTAGAGTAGACAACGATCCTAAAGGGCCTCCATCTAGAAGGACCTATAAAGGGAGGATGTATGACGAAGCAGGAATGGCAAGTTATTGCCGTTAAAATTGATCCAGAAGAATTCAAAAGCTTAAAAAGCCACGCCCTCTGTCAAAGGAGCGATGCAGCAATAAAAGGACATGCCAAAAGTAGGCCGGGCGCCATTCAAAGGATCATGGCTTACACAGTATCAGAGACCTCAAATGGGGTGCCTATCCCTGTCATCATATCGCAACCTTGGAAAAGGCCTTTAACATATTTTCCTATTACATGCAGTCCTAAGGCATTGCGTCTTAGTACGGAGAAAGATGATTGGGACAAGGATTGGGATGTAAGTCCCTCATGCACAAACAGTCGGTCTAGCAGTCCACCTTTGACCTATTCACGTATTACGTGGCGCCCTACTGCAGGCCATGGAAGTCAGCGACAGCATCAATGCCTCTATGATTGTCCCAAATATTTTTACAGTGCCAGTTTTGAAGCCCTGGTCAAGCAACTGTGGTTTGATCAGTTCATTCCTGTGTTGGCCAGATCCCTGAAATCCTTGGGACTTCAAGAATTACCTCAGGTCCATGGAATTTCAGAGGTTTTTCTAAATTAGTTGAAAGAGTCAACCTCCATCATGAAGACCCTGAACAAGATCTCCAATTCGCTGCTGGGCAAGAACAAAGACAGACAAGGCCTGGTAAATGAAGTTGTGACTTTCTAGCGGAACAAACCCAAAGATAAAGAAAATCTGGGCATACTGTGCCTAAACATATGCAGAAAATCAGTCTCCTGAAACCCTTAAGGCTTAATTAATATTACTATTCTAGTGTTTAATTTATAATCTTTGTAGTGTTTAACTGACATAACTATTGTATTGTTTAATTGCTAAAATAGGTAACTGTTTATGTATGTTATTTGAGAGAGTAATTTCATATTTTCTTTTGAGAAATGTTAACAAACCTTATGATGCAAATTATTGAAAGGAAAGTGAATGATTCTTGTTTCTACACATCCAAAACTTTTGTTAATGCTGAACGTTAGAAAAGAATGGAGGAAATCTTGGATTGTGTGCATAACTGTGATATGATTCAGAAATGGGAAGAGCTGATATTGCAAGATGCAGAAGGGCGACTAGAAATATCGTTGCTTAAGGTTTTACGTTTTTACCACCGACAACATAACGTGTATCATTTATTTTGTTTGTATGCTTATATAATCATGTCATGAATTATTATATAACGAGAAAGATGATTTTAAACTCTTGATTGATCTCATAAATCTTGTGAAATACAGTTCAAGTCGGAAGTTTACATACACCTTAGCCAAATACATTTCAAATCAGATATTCACAATTCCTGTCATTTAATCTTAGTAAAAAATCCCTGTCTTAGGTCAGTTAGGATCACCATTTTAGTTTAAGAATGTGAAATATCTGAATAATTGTAGTCTTTCATCACATTCCCAGTGGGTTAGAAGTTACATACACTCAATTAGTATTTGATAGCATTGCCTTTAAATTGTTTAACTTGGGTCAAACATTTTGGGTAGCCTTCCACAAGCTTCCCACAATAAGTTGGGTGAATTTTGGCCCATTCCTCCTGGCAGAACTTGTGTAACTGAGTCAGTTTTTTAGGCCTCCTTGATTGCGAATGCTTTTTCTGTTCTGCCCACAAATTTTCTATAGGATTGAGGTCAGGGCTTTGTGATGGCCACTCCAATACCTTGACTTTGTTTTCCTTAAGCCATTTTGCCACATTTTGGAAGTATGCTTGGGGTCATTGTCCATTTGGAAGACCCATTGGCCAGCTTGAACTTCCTGACTGATGTCTTGAGATGTTGCTTCAATTTATCCACATAATTTTCCTTCCTCATGATGCCATCTACTTTGTGAAGTACACCAGTTCCTCATGCAGCAAAGCACCCCCACAACATGATGCTGCCACCCCTGTGCTTCACGGTTGGGATGGTGTTCTTCGGCTTGCAAGCCTCCCACTTTTTCCTCCAAACATAATGATGGTCTTTATGTCCAAACAGTTAAATTTTTTGTTTAATCAGACCAGAGGACATTTCTCCAAAAAGAGTTTGCTGTTGTTCTGGGATTGATTTGCACTTTTCCCACCAAAGTATGTTAATCTCTAGGAGACAGAACGTGTCTCCTTCCTAAACGGTGTGACAGCTGCGTGGTCCCATGGTGTTTATACTTGCGTACAATTGTTTGTACAGATGAATGTTGTACCTTCAGGTATTTCGTAATTGTGCCCAAGGATGAACCAGACTTGTGGAGGTCTACAATATTTTTTTCAGAGGTCTTCGCTGACTTCTTTTATGCTCCCATTGTGTCAAGTAAAGAGACACTGGGTTTGAAGGTAGGCCCTGAAATACACCTCCAATTGACTCAAATTATGTCAATTAGCCTATCAGAAACTTTTAAAGCCATGACATAATTTTCTGGATTTTGCCAAGCTGTTTAACCGCACAGTCAAATTAGTGTATGCAAACTTCTGACCCACTGGAATTGTGTTATAGTGAATTGTAAGTGAAATAATCTGTCAGTAAACGATTGTTGGAAAAAATACTTGTTATGCACAAAGTAGGTGTCCTTACCAACTTGCCAAAACTATAGTTAATATGAAATCTGTGGAGTGGTTGAAAGATGAGTTTTAATGACGTCAACCTAAGTGTATGTGAACTTGGATGAGTGCTTGGAATGCAAAAACATGTTACAAATGTCCCAAGAACATAAGAGATCCTGTCTCCTAGGATGGTCCAGCAGTCTAAGCCATTGCAAATGGGACTGCTACAGTGTGGGTTTGAACGTGTATGTAACAGTTTTAGTAGTCTAGTATGTATGAAACAGCATTAGTAGTCTAGTATGTATGAAACGGTATTAGTAGTCTAGTATGCATGAAACAGTATTAGTAGTCTGGTATGCATGATACAGCATTAGTAGTCTAGTATGTATGAAACAGCATTAGTAGTCTAGTATGTTTGAAACAGCATTAGTAGTCTAGTATGTATGATACAGCATTAGTAGTCTAGTATGTATGAAACAGCATTAGTAGTCTAGTATGTATGATACAGCATTATTGATACAGTGTTGGTAGTATAGTATGTATTATACAGAAGTATTCTTGTGTGCAAACTACACAGAAACAGAGACAACTTTTTTGGAAACAGGGTTGTAGTATGTGTGATACTGTATTAGTAGTGTAGTGTGTAAAGTATACTTTACAGAGAAACAGAGACAAGCATTAGACACGGCTGTTTACATGTGTTTTGCTTTATGTAATGATGATACCAAATGCACAGATGCTGTAACTGGACCTATTCTAGTACCAATATCACATGTACTGAAACTGGACCATAATCACATAGAATATAAATGGACCTACACCATAAAACATTTTTAATGTCTTTTGTGTTATGTTTTCAAAATGGAATAAGAAAAGGGAGATTCTAAAGTAAAAAAGTATCCCATTCAAGGCCCTGGCATGACAGCAAGGAGAGAATCTCTTAGTGAGCTCTTGAACTTGACAACACAGCACTGGGAAAACCACTTCTCAAAGACCCTGTTTTACACCTCACCTCACCTGAACTTCCCACACACACACATTAACCGACAGACTCTTATTCATTATTGAACCTGTATTCTCTTAAAACAAAACGGACACAAGCTCTCCTTTTGTAGATTTTACTGATGGATCCATTATTCGTGCTGTGAATCAGTCGGTCACCTGCAGCCCAGATGTTATATGATTCCTATGAAGATTGCAGTTTTGTGTGTGTGTGTTCCCACCCAGCAGTCACTCCAATCCATGTTCTCTCCTTAATAAACTGCCCCAGCTGGACAGCTATGGATCTCTTATGTTCTCAGAAGTCCCTCGATCCCTAGTCCAAGACCAGTAGCACTCTCTTGTGTCCTGACTTGTAATTGCAACTATTGCATAATAATACCTCACCGCAAGTATACAGGTGCTGGTCATAAAATTAGAATATCATCAAAAAGTTGATTTATTTCAGTAATTCGATTCAAAAAGTGAAACTTGTATAATGTATACATTCATTCCACACAGACTGATATATTTCAAGTGTTTATTTCTTTTAATTTTGATGATTATAACTGACAACTAATGAAAACCCCAAATTCAGTATCTCAGAAAAAATAATTTTATGACCAGCACCTGTAGACAGGGTCAGTACATTAATAAATAAAATGGTATCCCCTGAATCTCCATTTCAGTTCTCAAGATTCTCAACCCAATACCAACTGAATAAACTTGGGACCAATAACCATAGCTTTTTGACTGGTGAACTCATAAATACACATGCAGGGGCTAAATGGTATTGTGATGGAAACATAGTGTTAATTCAAAACTGTTCGTCACTGGACTGTATTTTGTAACATCAGTTGAAATGATTCAACAAATCGCCGCACAGATGATGGGTACACTTCCTGCTTCTACTTTCTGTTTTGCTCCTGTGGAGACCCTTGCAATGGTCACTTTTCAGCCTTCAGCCATCACTGACTTTCCATTCATTATATTTGTATGGTTGCAGCTACACCAATGATTGATTACTCCAAGTCCAGCTTCCCTGCTGAAACATCCACTGCATTTGCTCTTCATGTGAAAAGAAAGGATCCCTGCCAACATGGTGGGACATGGTTCAAGGTCTTCATGAGAGTTTGAATATGGTCCTAGTTCAGTTCAACTTCCAGGCTCTATGAAAGCAACCAGACAAAAAAATAGTGTGATGTTTTAGGAGGGCTGATTTACAGTAAACCTCCAACAGTTTACTTTCTGGAAAACCCGTGTCACAAAGTCACTTCATCGCAGGCTAATGTTATGCACTCTTCCTTAATTGCATACTGGTCATGTTGCTGTTATTTCATTCCAATGTGACTGAATCATTGTCTAAACACAGTAAACTGGATGTGACATCACTTGACTGGTAGCAGGTGAATCTTGACTTGGCCATCCCATTTGATCTGGTGTCAAATCTGTGGCATAGAAAATATATTTAGTGCCTTGATAACCTGCCCTTACCCCAGGTACCACATGCTGTGTAGAAGGGTGTTGATGGTAAAGGGGCGAAACTCCATTTAGAATCAAACAACACATTTGTCTATGTGTAGTGTTTAGTGAACAACAACCCACAACTTAGAGTGTGAGAGATGCTATGAGCCCATGAAGTCCTGTTTTATCATGATAAAGGAAGAATCACTGTAACAGACACCATTTGGTACAACTATCTAGTATCCAAATGCCACCTAATCGTCCAATGGGAAAAACTCTGCTCATGCAGTTGTGGTCGAACCCTATGGGGTCATGAAGGCTTCTGTCCCCCTTAATGGAACATCTCATCCTACTTCATGAAACCTCACAGCACTGGACAATGCTGACCATTCTCCCCATTCCATGTATAACAAGGAAACAGTTGTGTCCCTATATAAGTTCCTCCTGCCCCAGTGTTTCTTGTTGGTCATTGTTTGTGTTCATGTTGATGTCTGTGCTGCTTGTGAGTCATTCTCGATTAAATTACTTTGGTTTCTTGAATCCTCTGCACCTGTGTCCTACTACCCATGCCAAACTGTGGCAGTTTCATTTTCACACCTGTGGTATACAGTCTCATTTACCGAAGCTTTCAGAAAATTCAGGATTTAAACAACCTGGCTTATTCTTTAGGAATTTGAGTATTTATCCCTATTTGGAATTATTGTAGACATCCCCACTTGTTGTACTGCCAATACTTAGGCTGGAATCTGGAGCCCCTGCCTCTGATACATTAGTCTTACATAATTATGCTGTGATCATAACCTTTAACAGTAACATGGTGTGATTTGTTTTTCTTAAGCAATAAAAGTAATTCAGGTTGTCTAGTGATTAAATCATCTGACCAGTAACCAAAAGGTTGCTGGATTGACTTCCTAAGCCGGCAAAGGTGAAAATCTGTGGTCCTGAACAAGGGAGATTATCACAGTTGCGAAAAGAGTAATTGTGAAATGTCTGGTCGAACCTTATTTCAGGTATGGCCTTCATAGCCTATAACAACACCAGAAATCGTCAGCTCCTATTTTTGCTACAGCGCTGGTTCTCTCCCAAAAAACTTCCAGATAACCACATTAACATTTTTATAGACGGATTCAGGATGAACATTACAGTGTAGTGTCCTTGTATTATTGAATCTATCTAATTTCTTCCCAATAAAGAGATGTAATAAAGTGTTTGCATTTCTTATTGGGATATTTTCACTGACAAGCATGACACACATTTCCACACCCCAAGGGGTTGGTCTTTTTTTATTTGTGAGGCTGTTAGCTTGCTAGCTCATATGTGTCATTTGCTAATTAATTAATTATCTGAAAAGTAGGGTGTTTTTCTTTCTCGGTTGTAAGTCCCTGGGAAAGTGTTTGCTAGAAAACACTGCCAGTCCTGCCTCTATTTGAAACCTCACCTTCCAGTTTTGTATTCGCTAAAATTAAATGATTTCAAAAACTTCAGTAGTAAAGTTCCTCCCACAAGGCCATTGGGCCAGTTGTGCGCATTAGCCTAGGGACAAGTTTACCTGGAAACGGATATGGATTCTTTAAGAGTGCCATCGTAACCTTTTAGTGTGCATAAGAGAAAAGCTTGATTCAGCAGTGAGTGAAAAATATTGACTTAAACAAGAGTCTTGAGAGAAAGAAATAGGCTTATTGGCTTAACATAAAATAATACAATTTCTATAATTCAAGACATTGTTGAATTAAGTGTTAGCTAAATATATTTATATTCAACACTGCTCTTGATATGTTTTAGTTTCCCTACAACATTCCCACTAAATACATCCCCAGACGATGTCATGTTCAGTTCAACTTTAACGCAGCTTGTTAGAGTGATGAATGATAAAGGTTTGAAGTAAGGATATCATAAAATAGTTGGTTTGATGCCTCTAGCTTAACTGGTTACAAGATCCTCAGAGAGCAATACCCTCCATGAGAGATATATCCAGAGAGTAACATACAGATAACTCCAGTGTAGGTTTGTTCTTGTGTTGTTGGTTATTGTCATGCTGAAGGAAGAATCTATCTCCCATGTAAATCAAAATAAAAGATTTTCAATGCTGTTGTTGGCATGTGCAGTCTGACTTCAACACAGCTTTAACACAGAATTGTATATATCCTGAACAACTGAATGTTGGTTTGATGCCTGTAGCTTGTACAGCAATGGTTCAAATGTTACTGTAAGTTACTTGAAGTACATTTATGCAAATGTAGTATAGTTAATGTTTTACAGAATTTGAAGTTAGGATATTCATATCATTTGAAAGTTGGTTTGAAAGGTTCAAGAGTTATTAACTACTTCCTGAGAGATGTATCCATTAGGTGGCAGTATACTGGTCGTAGAAGGACGTCCACAAGAGAGAAGCCTACAGCTACTGTCATTGTCGAAATCACGAAAGAGAAACTGATTTCACTGCAGTGATTCAGACTTAGATCACCATTACCATATGAACGAAACCTGAGAGAAACAAACAAATTACATTTTCTGAATCTGCTCATAATAAAAAGAAACACTTGTTTTTTTGTGACATATTGACGTTTTGAGGCAAATGTTGGTAGAACCTTAAGGGACCATCTTAAAAGTGCAACATTAACAATTGCCTGTTATTGAAAAACCTCATCAGCCCCTACCACATGTAACTTTAATCAACAAAACCAATTGATATAGGTTCAAGGACTTATGCCCTACCATCTAGATTACTTTTTTAAAAATAATATGGCAAGTTATTAATATTTATAGCATTTTTATTCAAATAAATGTCAATAGCTCTGACATAATATAACTTTCACCAAAATAACCAACAGATATAGGTTCAGCAACATCTGCCTTGCCATTCACATCATTTAGTTGTGCAATTTAGCAATTTGGATAATTCTCAACAGGTTTTGTTGTGTTTGATTAAAAAAATGCCAATAGCTCTGACCCAAGGTAACTTTTATCAATATCACCAAAGCTATAGGTTGATTGTTTAGTTTTACTTCTCTTGAACTTTTGAAATCGTTAATATGTTCAGATATTCAGGTTCCGTAACTCCTGATTTTCTTGTCAATTAATTGACTTTGACTTTTCGTCTTTTCATTTGTCACAGTCAACAAAAATATACAGGGTTTGTTTTTTTGAAATATTATTTTACCAAAATGACTGCAAAGCTGTATTGCCATGTTAAAAATAGTAGAGGATCGTTGAGCAGATTTCATAACATTTCTATATGGCAATGATGTGTAATACACTTTCTGAGAAAAATTGACCGTAAGAAATTAGAGTTTAGTAAGTGTTTAGGCCCTCTGAAACTCCCCGGCAAGGGAGTAAGAGAAGCACATGACCCCCCAACATAAGAAGCAGGTAAGTTGGTCCACCCACAATGATAAGATCACTTTGCAAAAAATATTAAATGTCTCCCCCTCAACATCAAACTTATTTCTATGCCCTTGCTCCCAGGATAATTAATAGTAAGTCTGCATCATCAAGAGTCTCATGGAAATTCAAGAGGATCTGAAATATTTCAGATGTGTAGTTGTGTTGGTTAGAGCACAAGGCAATGCTTTGGATCAATTTGGCCTCTGCAGTTTCACACTTGCCACATAAAGGAGAGTTTTTATTTGGTCAGTCACTGGTTGCTACACTAGAAAAATGGGCACAAGCCTGAACAGAAACGCAATCATGTTTTAAAGGGTTAACCCATCCAAAAACACACATTCCTTTGATAAACAGAGCTAAATAAGACTAATATAGGTTGTGGTACTGTATTTCATTGTATCTTGTGACCATACGGTACTTTTAGGAATGTATGACAGGACCATTTCAGAGAGATAAGCTGGACCAATTCCATTGGAATGCTTTTGTAGGTAAACAACCTTAAAATCATCCCTTGCCTTTACAGTTAGTTCAATTTAGGATTCTAGCTGCTGTATTTAACACTAATTTAAGTTTATTTTGTGTATTTTCAGGTTAGCTGTTAGCCTGAGAGATTTTCATTTTTGCCATCCAGAGATTGCATTTTTGCCATTTTGCCATCCAGAGATGGAAAAAAGCTGCTCTTGAAATATTTTTCTTTTGTTCATCTAAAGAAAAATCCAGAGTGACGCTCAGGTTCTTCACAGTTTCTTGGAGATGACTGTACAACCGTCCAGGTTCATTGTGAGATCCTTTACCACTTTCACAAGTATGCCCATACCATCTACTTGCTGATTTGTCAATCAGCACTTCAGGAAATAGTTTTAGGTGTTATGGAATGTAATTGTGTGTTATCCCACATTTATATTCCCTAGAATTGAATGTCATGATGCTTTACACCATGACTTTCAGAATTCACAAGAATTCTAAATAGAATAAAATAGAACATAGAAGCTAAATCATAGTGAAACTACATATTTAATTGACAGTCCATAAGCTTTCCGCAAATCAGATGATTTCTGTGTTTGCCTAAAGGCCAAATGAGTGCTGAGCCAGTCGGGAACCCCACCTCTTAAGTAACAAAAGTCCAGCTCACACCTGCCCTCACTGACTATGCACTCTCCACTGGCCTGGACGGATGAGTGGAAATCTCATGCTTGCTTCTTGTAAAGGAATTCTGAGATTTAGAACTTTTACAGCACCTCTGCTGCCTGCTTTAGTGTCTATCCCTTCGGCGCTGACATTTTGTTGCCACAATTTACTGTTTGTTCCGTTGAGGTTATGTCATTTGTGAGAACAAGTTTCAGTCGCAACAAGTTGACGAAAGCCCTCTGACCAGGTTTGTGTTCCAGGCTGTATGAGACAAGACAAGTTGTGTATAGTGTGTCTCTAGTGTGTCTCGGCTTGGTTCATACTTTAGCTGCCCTCGTTTGTCCCAGTTTGTGCAGCTTCTACCATCGACTGCACACAGTTACAATGTGTACATGGGTCAGGTTTCTGAAGAGGTTAACATCTGCAGCAGATGCTCTCTTGCCATTAGAGGCTTCAACCCTTTAGAGGAACCCTTCTGATCTGGGAAGGGTTTGGCAAGGCCTGTGTATATCTGATCAGACCCTACTTTACAGGGGTGTAGATTTATGGGGGGACGGGAACCATTTACCTTGATACTGACAACCCCGGGAACCATTTACCTTGACCCCCCCTAATATGAAACTCAAACCTACGCCCTTGCTCGTGTATGCATTTCTCCCCGATCAGATCCAGCCCCTGCTGGTCAAGTGTTGGCCTGTGGCTCGTTCCCTGATGCCCCGGGATCTGATCCAGCCCCTGCTGGTCAGGTGTTGGCCATGTGTTGGCCTGTGGCTCTTTCCCTGATGCCCCGGGCCGTACCCGCCTGTACAGCCCATGTTGCCGGCTGTGTTCTGTCACAGTGCCGTTGATTTGCATCTTTTTCTGTAGTGAGAAGACAGTTCAGCGGTTCTTCTCACTGGGTGACCCGAGCACCCAGCACACTCCTCTAGGGCATGTCTCCTGGCAGAATAACTATGCAGGGCCAGTTGCTGGTTCTTGGTCGTGCCGGAGTTGGTGGCTTGTTTGAATGTTTGAGGGATGCCCCAAAATGATATGGTAGAACAGATGTACCTGAAGTTGGTTATGATGATGATAGTGATATTGGATCAGAGCTATTTAATTTTTTTGTTGGAAAAATGCACAAAAAAATATTAATAATTTGCCAAATTACTCAATTGTAAACTAAACGATGTAAATGGTGGCGAAGAGGTATCTGAACTTATAGTAGTCGGTTTTATATGGATGAAAGTCATTTTCAGTTGTTAGTAAAAAATTCTAATAAAATGAATACTTTGACAAATAGCAATTGTAAAACTAAGTGATGATGATGATATGGCTAATGTCCCTTA
>JACXGI010014682.1:0-18630 GCA_016801175.1 Esox masquinongy | reverse complement strand
GGCTTCACCAGGAGACACGGAGGACTGAGGACATGGCTTTACCAGGACACACAAACAGCTACTAAGGAGTTTCCGTTAGCTTTCAGCACAGCATGTAAACACACACTAAGACATCGGAAAAGAAGCGTGTGCACGCGTGTGAGGGGTCTACTGTCAAAACAGCTTCTCTCTCACACGGCTAGCTACAGTTTACAGAGCATGCACCAGGCCAGTGGCATTAATGTGTCTTTCCTAGAGAGAATAAATACATAAACACACTAAAGACTGAGAGTCAACGTAAAAACACAACAACAACATCAATTAAAAAGGTTGTGCAATTAGAGTTGCGGTGGAGGTGAGAAATTCTAATAAAGAATAAAACGGAAAGGCAGTTTCCAGAAGTGTTTTTCATTAAAAGGACCAGTTTGGGCAAACTAAATAACTTAATTTCTCAAAGATTAAATTACAGCTCCGGAAAAAATTAAGAGACCACTGCACCTTTTTCTTTCCTTTCCAAAAAAGTCGAAAGGAAGGTTTTGAGTGAGGAACGGAAGGGTTAAAATTAAAAGACCACTGCAAATTGAATGCTTCTGTTCCTCTCTCAAAACCTTCCTTTTTCGACTTTTTTGGAAAGGAAAGAAAAAGGTGCAGTGGTCTCTTAATTTTTTCCGGAGCTGTATGTGTATACATTTTAACTACAGCTGTTAAATTACTTAGCGGTTCCAATGTTCTCTCCCTCTGTTAAAAACAATCTGATGTCCTTTTAAGACCAATAGGACAGCAGAAGAGTTTGACACCAAAACCAAAGGTTCATTAAGCTGTATCAAACAACAGAACAGGGTTGGATGCATTGTTAAAGGTAGCCCAATCCTGACCATTTGCGACTAATTACATCAGATCTTTTCAATTAATAATGCAAAATATCTGAATTTGTCACTCACTGTGAATGCAGAGAGTCCGAGGGAGAATGGGGCCATTTCAGAGCTAAACCAACACCTCGGTCTGCAGCTCTGATGATACAGGCCGACATTTCAGCCCATTTCATTTTCCTGCCTGTCTGATGAAAAGCTTCCAGACCGGCTTAAAACTGCCACTTCTAGTGTGATTGTTTGATCAATCTCAGGATCGTTTTTTTTTTCCCTTGTTCCTACAAGCTGCGATTGGAGAAATTACAATGACCGCTCTCAAGTGTATTTTTTGTCAGTGAGAAAGCCCAGTAATTCCTACACAGGGAGGATAACGGCCAATAGGACGGTTGAAATCATTTATTACACGTGCGTCATCTATGAAGTATCACATAGTGCAGACCGGTGTCTTAAATGGCACCTCACACCACCTCCCTGCAGGTCCTTCTCCTATCCCTCCAATACACCCTCTTTTAAGGTCCTGGGCCTAGAAACCACAGCCCCAAAGAACACGGACACCAGCCTGACGACCACCTGCCAAGCCAAAAGGCCATGTTTAGTTTGCCTTACCCTTTGACCTAAGGTTAGGCCCTTCTCCCCTCAGTCTACTGGTCATTCTTCAGAGTCTCTCTGGACATTTTTTCTCTCTTTCCCCTGCTTAACCCTTTGCTGCTGTTGGTTTGCATATTCATTTCCATAGCATTTGAATGTGCTCCGGCATGTTCGAGATGTACGCCACAGGACTTTGGCCGCCAATCGCGGGAAACTCGTGCACTGCACAGATCGAACAGAATTGTCTTCACACTTGCCAAAATCCAATGGGGGTGTAACAAAAATGTGGCGCAAGCTACCTCGGATGGCGGCATCTCAAGCCATCAATATACAAAACAATCTGGCACCTGGCGTCATGATCAATACGTCTCGGAAAACACGGCGTAAAGTAAACAAGCCCTCTGTTTCTTTGGGCATGTGGCTGGTGCTGTTTACACCTCCGTGCCCTCCCCCAGACCTCCCTCTTTCAACATGTATCTGGCACAACGCCGGCAGTCCTGCCCTCTGCTCTAAATACCACCAACACCACAGCCTGGGGTCAAGACACTCTGGGAATCTCAATGGTGTCTAAAGGTTAAATATTTCTACACACGGCTTCACCCTGGTTAAATCTAAAAAGTTCGTAATACGGAGGACAGACGTGAAAAAAAAAGAACTACCAACGAAGTCAGTAGAGTCTATTCTCATTGTTCCTCTAAAGAACGACTTCGCCGCTTTGGTACCACAAGGAATAAAAAAATCAATTGCATTGCCAGTCGCAGGAAGAAATGGAGCGAGGCCTGAAAGGAGGAAGGGGAAATGTCATCGAGAATTGATTTCTATACGATTTTTTTCCAAGAGTGGCTAGGGTAAAGCTCAAAGTGCTTTTGAGAGGAGAATTGATGGCGAAACCCTGGGGCTTTAAACCTCATGAGGGGGTCATTGCGTTCTAGTGTGTATACAGAGCGCGTTATCTGTTGAGGGCTTCCGGTCAGAACCGTGGGCATGACGCAGTAACCACTCTGGCTAGACCAAAGCCTTGCTTATGACGGTACGGCGGAACAGGGACTCGCAGGAAGCCAGGGGAGCATCACAGCATCCAGCGACTACCTCCGTAGTGATGTTCACATTGGGTTCCAGGGTGCTCTAACGGTCTACTGGGCGGAACCAGCTAAAGGAATGACAGCCAGCATCACTGACTTGGATTCTTCAGGTCAGTGACGACGGGTGTTTTTGTTCTGCAGCCGTCAGGGCTGTCAACGGGATGACAGACATTTATCGACGATGGCGATGACACCGCGATGTCGAAAACCATGTGTTACTGTATTTGAAGTTGACTGGCGCCGCCCGGGTCCACCTGAACACAAGCCCAGAGAGCAGTGAGGATAACATGACAGCAGGTGTATTCCCTGGTCTCTATACACCATAGTCTATGTCCTTCAGGGTTATAACATGCGGTTGTTATAAACCTGAAGGACAGGTTTTATAACCCGCCTAATGCATGAGATCAGGAGTAGGACCTACTTATCTGTCTAGTGTTGCACTTGAGAATGATTTTGAAAGCTTAGTAGACAAGGCCTTGTATTCTCTTGTCGCGTAGACATGAATAATCAGACAAATTATATAAGCTTACCATTTGAAAAGCAACCGGTTTGCCTTTTAAATCATTTGGTTAATTCATACCTAAACAAGTTGGGACATTTGTTTTCCCTTTAATTATTAGTTTCAAATATGTTTTATAGAAGGAGTAGTCTATATAAGGCATTTCCACTGCTTTCAGCTCTTTGACATGTTAACTAATACATTAGTTAACATGTCAACGTTATATGCACATGCCCCTTATGCACGTCGTAATGTCAACATTATGACGTTATATGCACAACGTCAAAAATGTCAACATTACGACGTTATATGCACAACATCGTAATGTCAACATTACGACTTTATATGCACAACATCGTAATGTCAACATTACGACGTTATATGCACAACGTCGTAATTTCAACATTACGACGTTATATGCACACGCCCCTGGGACGGCTGGGGGACCCCAGGAGAGGTTTGAGAACCATTGTCTACGCGTCCAACCAAATAAGATCAGGCTACAGTAGTTCCATTACAACAGATTGACCCAAAAAAAAGTACTCTATACTCCGGGTCGCATGTCACCTCAGTTCTTATAACACGCTCAGACTGACAGACAGGCGTAACCTAATATTCACATGAATACATTATGCAAAATGACACCTGAAACAACACCATCATTAAAGCTAATTAAGTTAATTCAAGAGCAGACCTGAGAAGGGAATCCATTCTGAACTGAATGTGACACGATCCAGACAGACAAAACCGGTTTTGAAAGTTGGCTGGCGGTTTATTGACTATTCTGCGAGTTGGTTTCAGAGAACCAGTAGAGCCAGTTCATCAAAAATGCAAAACCAAAAAAACAGGTGCACCATACTAAACCTAGACGAGGAAACCTTCTGGAGGAAAGGTGAAATACCTGTCTGGTAGTCATAACAGGTACACTCAACAAGCTGTACACATGTCATAGCATGAGTCCCTCAGCGTGTTATGTTTACAGGCACACAGGCAGCACAGGTTTTCAACCAGGCTATTCTCTATCAAGAATTGGTTGCTGGTTTGTAGCAAAGAACGAATGAATACAACTCAGTGACGTCACATGCTTAAGAATCTTTGCATGTCATTCGGGAGAACCGAAGTATCATTTGCCGAACAGGCACTTCTCATAGCACCACAGAGGCAACACAACATCACCAGCCCAGGGCGTATCTAACTCAGCCTGTGCCTAGCAGGGTGAATAATTAATATTGGGCCACGCTGTTTCATTCAGCACAGACAGACCCACGACAAGAAACTAGCCAAATACGGAGCAGTGAGAATGGGGCTGAGTTTAAACAGCCACAAAACCTGCTGGGGCCATCTCTGGGTGTGCTTGACATGTGATGTGTGTGTGTGTGTGTTAACACTGGGTCCTTTGTGTCTGGGCCTGCATCATAAGACCTGGCTGTAAGGCCCGGCGCCGGATCAGACGAATACCAAGAAAGAGGGGACAAGAGGGAAAAGTACACACCACATCTACCCACCGAGCCTCCCAACCACCCATCCATCCACCCACCCACCCACCCACCAAGCCTCCTGGCCACCCACCCACCGAGGGGATGTGACTTTAACTCGTCCTTTCCACAAAAAGCCTGAGCTGACTTCATCAAACGCACGATTTGTTTTGACACAGAGCCTCCGGTGGTGTTTGTCCAATACGGCCTGGACGCACGCATGTTACCTGAAAGCTCCAGCCTAACATAACGGGGGACAGAGCTCCTTCCTGCCCGAATCAAAGAAACCCAGCCAGAACCCTTTCAGCACCTTAAAAGATAAGTGAAAGATAAGTGCACTAAATAGGGAATAGGCTGCCCTTGGGAACATGTGCATCCCTGGGCATGTCTGATGGACGCAGGTCAACAAACACATTAAGATGTCGCTAGCTAAGTCAGTGAAAACAATAAGGAACCACAGGTGCATTACTGATTACTTTCATGAACGTCTAAGTTGGGAAAAGAGGAGGGCTATTTAGGCCAACAAAACAACAGAAAACACAGCGCTCCGTGACTAGTGTTTCACTCAAATGCCTGGCAGCAGTGGGGACATCATGTGACGAAGACTTCTCAGTCTACGAGGGCCTGGGAACAACACCCATTAATATTAGCAGGGTCTGGCGACAGAGTTTCTAGTATCAGTTGACGTTTTCGAGCAGGTGACAGACGCTTCTCAGAAAAGGCAAGTATTTCAGTTTGAACGCCGGCTGCTGACCTTGCTATACGCGGCTAAGAACACATTGCAATTTCCACTGAAAAAGACCGGGGAAGTACGACGCCTCACTTGAATTTGTATTAGCCCAAGAACCACCCGAATCCAAATAAGGAAGAAAAACTTTTTGTTGTGGTGAACTCTAGGGCAGAACACGTTTCATGGACCGCATGATTGTTTGGCTCAGGGATCAACTGTAATTTCTATAGTCAAGCAGTATACGTTATATAAGTACTTCTGAGACACCAGTCTAATTTGTGCCTTTATCAGTGGACTTGTTCATTGCGGAGGTCGTGGGCTTGTCACAGTCGATCAATCTAGGACAGTGGCTTGCAAAGTGTGTGGGTGGGGGTTCAAAGCAGGTGGGCAGGAGTTCAATGCGGTTGGGCAGGGGTTCAGGAGATGGTTTCAAACGGTATTCCAGAGCATTTTTTGTCATTTTGTTATTATGATGACCAAAAGAACACCGAATTAGCTGAGGAAAAAATGTAAGCTATTTAAATGGAAAACGTTCTCTCAGGATCAAGAGATTAGCTTGAAAATCACTAACATTTCAACATTTGTCAGATTCATGGAAATAGGCTTAAAAATTAAATAATTTCTGAATAGGGAGAGGAGCTACAAATCCACTGACAAACCTACAATCTCAGATAATTTTTTATTCACCCCAAAAAAATCGATTTTTACATGGCAAGTTACACTTTGAGATAATCTGGAGATGTCTGATGTAATAAAGCCTCAGCTGTGGTACTAGATATGTCCTCGTGATTGCATGACACACATGCTTTCACCCACAGTCAGAATGTGTGCCAAATAAATTGTACCTAGCAGTTACTACTTTTGACCAGATCCAAAAAAAGTCACAAACGGCCTGGGATGCCCTACAGTTATTTTCTGACAACTGATTTCAAAACAGCCACCACCTACAAATATATTCTCAGTAACAGTATGAACAACTTGGTTGTGTAAAACAACTGTCAGTATTGGCAAAGGCTGTGCTCGGATAAATAAAAATGATTATTCTGTTTACGGCAATTTCTTCAGCGTCGTCAAAGTTAAAAGTATGCTGTACTGTAATCGATCCAAACAAAGGAGCGCGTGACAGCTACCTTATGTTCTTTGAGTTAGACAATATAGTAGTTACCTAGCTACATGATAATAATAACATGTTTTTAAATACCTCCCTGCTCGTTTAAAAAGTGAGCAGTAATTGGAGGTTTGTTACAAACCCCATACCGTTAAAGTCAGTAGCTTGACGACATACCATTTGGAATTGGACTAGACTAATCCAGCCAGCTCGCTAGCAAAACATTTGTGTTGAGCTGCGAGACAAAGAAATCCAAACTCCAAGGTCTCTTCTGACATCTCTGCCCACAGTATGTTGACAGTCTAAAATGAGTCCAATATAATACAATGTTCGTATCGACAATATGACAAAAACTTTACGAATGAGCAACTGACAAGCAAAACAACCCAGGTGTCAAATGTACAATGTCATCGACCAAAGCGACAACAAAATACCAGATGATGTGATGACAGACACGGGTTTTGTTTACAAGCTAGCTAGTTAGCGTAGATGGATTGCTGCTACCTAGCAAGCTTTTCAGTGTACTGAAGACGTATCGTAGTCTTTGAAAGAACCGGGTCAGTGACTTTTGATCAGTGACCAAATCAAATGTTATTATCGTCGAACGTTAGTAAGCTAACAATCTGGCCATCTAGATACAAATACTACCGACAAATGTATTATTGTACAAGCTAACGTCAGCTAGGCAGCCTAAAATTACGTTGTAATTTCCAACAACTGGCTCAATCTAGCCCAGACAAGAACTCACTGGCTACAGTACTGTCTGTACGATAGCAACTGAGCTTACCGACTGATGTTGTGGAACTGAAAGCCCTAGCTAACACTAGCTAGCTATGCAGTGCGTCACTAACACTGTCACTGGATGGAGAGCATTGGCTAGTTGCTAGGCTAACGTTACTAGCTATTTATCCCAAAGCCGTTTGAGTAAATGTAAGTAAAAATCTGAAATGCCGGTTAAATCGACGTGACAACCATTAAGTGTACCTGCTCGTGCTGTCCTCTTCGTCTAGCGTTTTTCCAAGAGAGTTGACACGACTCCGTCTATTACTTCTTTGGCTCCAACTGCTCTGAAAGCGATTCTGAAGACTGCCTAGAATTGACTCCCCTAATGACGTAGCACACTTTGTGACGCCCCTCGCGTGAGCTTCCTGAAACCAATCAACATGCTCTATCGGGGACAGGTGGCTCAGAAAGATTATTTGGTAATAGGTTTGATGGGAACTGTAGTTCCTTGGTGTTGGTCTCACCGTTGCGCGCTGTCATTACACACTACGTCCCGAACAACCGCAAAACATTGTCACAGGCAGAACAATAAATGTTTACATTAAATTTCAGTGTTGAGAGTACCTGACTTTACAGTCATTTTTACTAGCTCACTAATAACACTGAACACTAATCAATATTTTATAAGGCCTGCGCTCAAGATGTAGCAATGCATGGAGGGTTCTAACAACTACTAATCAACTAAACAACTACTTAACGAAGTTTCAGCAGATACAGTTGTTGAGCGCTCCTTCCATACAATATTAATTGAGGGTACTGGGGTGTTCCCACTATTAAATATAATTACGCTACAGTATGTCATCCGAAATTCCTATGACAAGACACAGCTTAGAAAAAACGGTGCCTGTTGTGTTGGAGATAGCCATTGGTTAACAATACTCATCTCCCTGAGCATGTGTGCCAAATTTCATCACTCCCAGTCAGACTAATTAAAAGGTTTAGATATGCATTCCTTATGGCTGCGCCACATGGTTAACGGTTCGTTTTGTTTTGGTTAGTTTTGTCTATGCTGAAATACATTAACTGAGCTTTAACTTCCCTCAAGTTATAAGATAGGTTTTCAGCTGTCATCGCATTCTGTCATCTGATTGGTTGTGTATAGCAAGCACCAACGCATCCACTCAGTCGATTCCGGAAGGGTAGTATTCTAAGTGTGTTTTTCACAAATTCAAAATGGTGGAATATCCATTGGTCATAAAAAGAAACTGTCTAGCATAGAGTCCAATATGTAACACCGCAAGTATGGAGTCCAATCCACAGTTCCCCCACAATTTTGGAAGACAACATTACCTGCACTCAAATTATTCCAGGCAGCTATTTCAGTCCAAGCCAAGCATTTCTGATGAACTCATGCGCCCTTGGCATGTGGAAGGACTTTTGGACATACACACACATTAAAACACTGCTGAGTGCAAAGAGCACATTTTCGGGCGGTTGTGCAATAGGCCCATGATACAATGGTACAGTTGGCCTCAAATGGCATGAAATTCCACAGGGTTTAAAACAATGTACCAATCCCAAACGTGACCTTTTAACCCTTTTGGACCTCTGCAGAGTTGCATTTGGCCTACCTCCTTTAAGCAATGATCCGTTAATAAGAGTTGTGTCAGTGTGTCGTGTCGGTGGGTTTCACAGGCTGATCCAAAGGGAGTCATTGCTGACAATCCACTAGCTGGAAAAAAAACCCCACACACCCAGGGCTCACTCACCTGCAGCTGCCTTAAGGAACACATGTCAGATGAAGGCTTGCAATTACCTAATCCTATATCCATTACACACACACACACACACGCACATACGCACACACCTTGGTTAACCCCCTTGTCATTAACTGTACTGCATTGAGCCATGGGTAATGGAGGCCGTCCAATACCAGAGAGTTTATATGACTGTTTGTTCCAGTAACACCTTATCTATTTTGATTAGGGCCCTTAGGTGATCTAAAATATGTTAAGATAACTACTTAGTATCACGTAACCACAAATAAACAGCAGGATAATGCAGGATAACGCAGGGCTGAAAGAAGATGCAGATTGTCTTCAGAGGTGCTGTGGGCTCTTCACCTTTACCCCAAATCTCAACACACGTTGACTCTGGCAGACGGTAGAATTTGTCTTTTGATAAAACAAGTTAGTTGGGAGATAAAGTCAGAGACTCAGAAGAGACACACCCTAGAGACAGGTTTTACACCTGCTGCTTCAACTCCACACACCCTGTTGTGAACATGCGTTGTCTCTGATCACAGCACAACAACACACAGTAACAGTTGCTCTCTCATCCAGTCCATCCGGTTTAAACATTTTCTCTCCCCAGGCATTTTAATTGCAAATAGAATGCTATGTACTCTCTAATCTGAGAATTTGCGAAACCATAGAAACGTTGTTCTAGAATCTTTTAATTCATTCCACTAATTCCAAGACAGACAGACGATAAGACTACATCTTGTTGTAATTTCTATAAAAGGTGTGAGGTCCTGAGGTGGGGCTACGGAGTCATACTAACAGTTGTCCAAGTTGTCAGGGTGATTACAAGGATTACCTAGGCCACGGTGGCCTTATCCTAGGGCACTGCTCCTAATCTACTGTCATAATCTAAGGCCGCTCCCGGAGAAGACGACATCATGGGCCAATTTAGCTGCGTGGGACAAAAATCTTCTGAAGCCTCTGTCTATTTCTACCCTGTGGTTCACAATAGTTCTTCCCATCAATAATATGTTGCTTGCTATATTATTAATAAAATCCAAGGTTAGCATTTTAGCATCTCCATGTGCCAACAAGTTAAAAGAATATAATGAAAACATGCGCAAGTACACACATACACTCACTAACACACAGCCAGTGCCCAGAGGAAGAGCATTATGGTCATAGCTAAATAAGATACCGTTTATGTCAAATTGACATACAAAGTTTTATTTTTTGCATTTTAGCTCACCCCTAACCCTTTTTCCCAACCATAACCTAACGTGTCCTTTCCTTACCTGCTGCGTAAATCAATTTTGACAAAAACAGAAAATCCAGCATTATGAGAGGACAGGAACATTAGAAAAACACTTATTATCATAATCATCACTATTATTGGTTTAATATGACTGTTTTGATGGGGAAGACAATACAATATATACATGTAGCATAATTATAGATTGTATCATAACAACAAACGTTGGGATAATTATAATAATATAGGTAAACAACACAGGACCTGGAGTCTTTATGCTGCAATAGTAATCTGCATATATGGGTAAGGGCTGCTGCTTTTTACATGTTTAGTACTTTTCCACAACACTCACTGGATGACAAAGGACAGGCTTGTCTGTCAATGGTTGAACAGTGGACAGCATTAGCAGAGATTGGACATTCCATTGGAAGCAGGAAGGAACCCTGAGGGAGAGGTTCCGCTGAACAACAACGTCTCAAACATTGAGTTCCAAATGGCAGCTAATTCTTTATGTAGCATTCTACTTTTGACCAGAGCCTATAGGAGAGCTTACAGAGATAAGGAATAGGATGCCATTTGGAACGCAAACCCTTCTCCAAGGCTCCATGTCAAAGACAGTATAATCAAAACAATACATACATGGTCTGACTTGAAAAAAGCAATTATTAATAAAATATATATTTTTAATGAACCATTATTTTTATGTTAGCTTTTCCTGACAATACTTATTTGCAGTCCTCCCCCCAAGTTTCTTCTGTTTCACCCCCCTCCCACATTCATAACACACATACACACGTCACATCCCCTTACATAGCTGTGTGGAATCTGTTTAAGACATTGCCTTAGTGGTGGTCACTGTAATGTCTGAAGGGCTTCTCCCCATCCAACAGCTGGCTGAACCCAATGCGTATGAAACAAACAGGAAGAGGGTGACGGAACTGTGACCCTTCACCAGACCCAGACAATGTGATGATACTGAAAGGTGACATACAACATTATTTAAAGGTATGGTGACAGGCCCGGCTATGGTGCTAGATTAGCATGGGTTAGAAGCAGAACGGTGCTGGTGTTGGCTCAACCCCCCAAGTCTCTGTCCAGTCTTGGGCCATTTCTCCGTGGTACTTGCCTCTTTCTCAAACACATTAGATGAAAAAAACACTGGCTCCTGCTTTTTAAAAAAAAAAACTTTTTTAAAATGGAGGTAAGCAGAGAGGAGGCGAGGAGTACGACATTAAGAAAAGACCCTCGTTCCAGTCCTCCACTCACCCACTTCTTCTTGGCCCCCCTGAGACTCATGACATGGTCCCCAAATCTAAATGAGTTTCTTTCGGGTCAAGAGCCGGTCCCCAGCCTTCACTCTGAAACCGGGACGCATGACAGTCCCAGAGTCCCCGTCCCTTCAATCAACATAACTTCTGTTCCTCTTGTCCTTTTGTTGTCTTGGTTACAATGAGCACACAAAGCTCTGTTATTTGTCCCAAAGTCACAAGCTGTCTTCCTACATCATAAATATCGGTAGAACATTCCATGGCTCCATGGTTCTAGACCAGGAAGTTCAACAGTTTCAAACTCTGTCGTTCCTGTGTGAGGTCAGCGGTCCCTCGGCTTTGCCTGGTGGTTTTTAAGAGCTCTGCAAGGGTGATGATTACAGGGGGATGACGGGGGAGGTGGAGGGGAGGGACAGGAGGCCATAGAAACTGGTTGCATCTCACTGAAGTCTATCCATTCTCAGCCTTTTCTTTCCTTCTGTCGTTTTTTCATTCACTTTTCCACTCTCTGTCTTTCTCTTAACCTTTTGCTCTGAAAAGAGTCTTTAATGTAAAAGGAGTCAAACCCCCCTCTCCCATTGCAAATCGGGTAACAGAGATACTAGTGACCGTACTTCCTGGTCATCACAAACCACCAATCAGTGGACAGTTGTAGAAGGGAGAAGAAGCAAATCGCAGAGCGGAAAGAGCAGAGCAAAAAAACAGCAGTCTTGGTTTTGTGTTTGCCTGCTTGTCAGTCAAGTCTTCCCTTAGGTGGCTTGAGTCATTTAAAGTCTCATTAAATTATCATTTGTCCATTTATTTATATATTTCATTTCTTTTTATTTATTTATTTTTTATTGTTATCTAACCTCACTCCCCCCACAGGCTGTGTCCTTTCCAAGTCCCCAACCCCTCCCTTCCCGCGATTAACACATAACCATCCATCCATTAGTCCATCCATCCATCATCCATCCATCATCCATCCAGCCATTCAACCATCATCCATCCATCATCCATCCATTCACCCATAGATCCATCCATCCATCCATCCAGCCAGCCATTTAACCATCATCCATCCATCCATCCATCTATCCATCCATCCATCATCCATCCATTCACCCATCCATCCATCTATCATCCATCCACCCATCATTCATCCATCATCCATCCATCACCCATCCAGCCATTCAACCATCATCCATCCATCCAACCATCATCCCATCCATCCATCCATCATCCATCCATTCACCCATAGATCCATCCATCAATCACCCATCCAGCCATTCAACCATCATCCATCCAACTATCCATCCATCCATCATCCATCCATTCACCCATCCATCTATCATCCATCCACCCAGCCATTCAACCATCATCCATCCATCATCCAGCCATCCATCATCCATACATTCACCCATCCATCCATCATCCATCCATCCACTCATCCCTAACCCTTCCCCTTCCTTGCTATTTGCAGACAAACTGATCCACCAGCGACGTGCACCGCTTGCACTTGACATAGCAGCACCAGTGGAACTTGCAGTGGCACCTCTCGTGCTTGTAGGTCTTGAACTGGTCGTAGCCCCGCCCGCAGCACATCAGCTCACACCCGTCCATCCCCTCGGACGTCTTGTTACAGAGCCGGCCCTGGGTGCCCATGGAGCCGGTCGTCTCGTTCTTCAGGCAGTAGTCTGGACTCTGGTCGATGTAGACCAGGTCCTCCGCAGTGGGAACGTTGAAGCGCTTGTCCACCTGCTCCAGTTTGCCCTTCCGTCCGATGCGCATGGCTGCGGCGCTGTCGTACTTCTCCTTGAGGAACTCCCCGACGCGCCGGAAGTCGGCCAGCTGTAGCCAGCAGGTCTTCAGGCTGCAGGACCCGGAGACGCCGTGACACTTGCACGCCACGCTGGCCAGGTTATACACAGACTGAGGGGAGGAGAGAGGGACAGGGAGAGGGGGAAAGGTCAGACTCATTGCTTTAAATACACATCTGCAATGTCGTGAGCCAGCCAAAAGAGCACATTTAAATAAATGTCATATTTAATTAAACACTGTAGCACTTTAGGCTGTTGGTGACTTTCAAAATTCCATATTGAAAATGAGCTCAATCTACACATTGACTAATACTGTGATGTCCTGGGTGCTGTTGCTGTCTGGAAAATTAGTGCAACGCAGATGCCCCCTAGTGGTGTCATCAAAACATTGCACCACAAGACCATCTCCGAAAAGAACTGCCGGAGGTTGTGGGTCTTTCCGTTTAGACTGGCTTTTGAAAAGGGAGAGGTGGAGAAACAGGGTGAGCGTTTTTGGAAACAATGGTGGTGAGTGGAGAATGGCCATTCCATTCTACAACACGCAACAAACCTTCAGTTTAGTGGACTAAAAGGTTCCCGCTGATCTAAACAGTAAACGTCCCAGCTAGTTAACAATGCTACAACCTAGCCTAAACAAACAGTCGGATGTTAAAAAAGAGCACAAAGAGCCAGAGAAGGAAAAGCAACCATTGAACAAACTGGTTTGACAAATCCAGGGTACACACCTGTTGAAAGGATGAACGTCAGTAGGGACTAGAGAGTTCAAACAGTCTCTGGAGGTATTAGACAAGGCTCTTAGAGGAAATGTCTTTAGCAAGACGTGCAGACACACACTCCTCGGCACGACCTAAGTAAATAAACACAACTTAAAAGCTACAGACTGCCTTTAAAAACCTCAGATACTGACTTTACAAGCGTGACTCTTTTAGACACATGACTTGCAGGGATGACTCGGTGTGTGTGCGTGTGTGTGTGTGTGTGCTGCCACCGGATCACAGTGTGGGAGTTCAAAGAGTGTATCGAGCTCCTGCTGGGATGGGATGAGGATGCCATTGTCATGCATCCACACACATACACACCAACACACACACACACACACAAACACACACATACGCACACACACACACACACACACACAAATTGTGTTTGGAAACGTGTCCATTCGATCAAGCAGCGAACCAAATGTCCAACACAAAAGCAAAGCTTATGAATAAATTCCAGAGCCAGGCTCCCCAAGAGAGTAAGAGAATAGAAAATGAGAGAAAGACAGAGAGGAATAGGAGTATGAGAGAAGAGATGGACAGAAGGAGTGAGAGAGAAGAGACAGATAGAAGTAGTGAGAGAAGAGATGGATAGAACGTTTGAGAGAGCAGATGGGTATAGAAGAAGTTGGAGAGAAGAGATGGATAGAAAGAGTGGAAGAGAAGAGTGGGATAGAAGGAGTGTGAGAGACTATTGAAATGTTTTTGTGCCCGTGCAGTCAGTGTGTTGAGGATCCAGTGACCTTAACCATTAGGCATGATGTCATCAAAGGATTCATTTCCCCATCTCTCTCTCTTTTGACTCTCTGTATCTTTCTCAACCCTCTCTCTCTCCCTCCTGTCTGTCTGTCTGTCTGCCTGTCTGTCTGTCTCTTCCTCCCTGTATGGCTTTGGTGGTGAAAACAAAAGAACATGGGCAGAACGATGCCTCAGTGGAAGCTGGTGAAGGGTGGATAGTTCATAATGATGGGGACCAGGTGTTGCATTGATTCCAATCTGCCTTCCTTCCCTCACCAGCCTCCACAGCTCAGCACCTCCTTCCTCTCTAAGTAGGCAACAGCTGTTTGCTGACTGAGAGAAAGAGAAGGAAAGAAAAATGGATGGAGTAAGGGGGGGGTACAGAGATAGAGAGAGAGGGTTGGAGAGACTGGCAGAGAGGAAGGAGGAGACAGAGTGATAGAGAGTGGGGGGCTGAGAGAGATGTAGAGAGGTACAGAGAAAGAGGGAGAGATAAAGAGACAGGGGAGCAGAGAGAGAAAGGTGAATTGAAGACAGACACCTGACACCTTTCTGTCACCTTTTCCCCCAGAGCGCTGTCAGGAGGTCTCTGCACCTGGATGACGGCACACCTGGCCGAGCTCCCCACACCGAGGTCCCCTGGCCACCCCCAACAACCTCCCCTGCTATTACACACCGAGCCACAAGGTGGCGATAGCTTCCATTCACACTTGTGGGTTCACTGCTTGAGGCTGCCGACTACCACAACACCATTCTGTAACCCAAACCTTTCCCTCAACACACACACACACACACACACACACACACACACACACACACACACACACACGGGTGCACTCACACACACACACACACACACACTTACATGCACACCTCATCCCTCAAACTGCCCAACGGGGACACCACTCTGCACCCTGCAATACAGGATATGACCCCTACTGACCTTCTAGAACTCTGGCACATTCTACTGCATTCTAGAACATTCTATCCGCCATTACTCACAGCAAACCAGGTCAGAGTTGTTCTAACATGAGGATTCATGAGGGAGGTCCAGAGGCTCAACTATCTTAGCTGCCCTCGTAAAACCAAGAAAAACCAACCTAAAACACTTACGTACACCTTAATACACGCAAACCCTGTTACACGAGAAGCACGCTTGACTCCGGGCCTTCCCGGCTAATGTTTGGATTCTCCGCGTGACTGATGAGTTCAGTTAATTGCAGGGTATAAGGTTAGAGGTCGACAGGCCTGGGGTCACTGTGTAAGGGCTGTGTCCTATTGGACAGGGGTGGATGACAGTGTCACCGTGCCTGCAGGGTCCCGAACTGAAGCTGACATCACACATGCGCGCACACACACACACACACACATCCATCCATCCGTCGAATGCATGCTTCCCGGCACAGGGACAATAGAGGCAGCTCAGACAGGCTGAAAGAGGGTGAGAAAGGTGGGAGGAAGGGGGGGATAAGTAAATAACCCCCCCCCGCCAGAGGTTTGTAGATAAGAGAGGGATGAGAGGAGGGGGAGACGAAAGAGAGGAATAGCCACTCTTTAAAAAATATCAAGTGTTCCCTTCAAAGATGGAACATTCTACCGCTGTCAACGTTTCAAGATGAGCAACGTAATATTGACCTTCCCACCCGAACGCTTGTCTGTTATAAAAGAAATTCAGAGGAAGTGTGGGAGGGATTCCACCACCCACGCCACCCACGCCATCGCCAGGTGTGTGTGTTTCGGAAAGAGAACTGGAAGTCTGCTGCTTCCCTCACCCTCCAACGTCCCCCCCACCCCACTGTGTCGACCCCGTCTCGGAGGCCAGACGGCTGAGAGGTCCAGCGGGCTGTGACTGCACCGATACACCCCTGTCACTTCCACAAAAGGCCCTGCGAACCCTGCCCCCCCCCCCGACCCCCCCACCCAGAGCATCCATGCAAGACAAATCCCAGGCAGGACAAGCCCGGCGGAGCAGCAAGCAGGCTACCAGGAACACAGAGAGGGAGTGTAGAGAAAGGAAGAGCAGGAGAAAAGAGAAAGGGAAGGCTGGAGAATGAAGGGATGAAATGGGCCGTGCCACACCCTGCTCATCCATCCCTCTCATCCAGTCCTCCGCCCTGGCCAGAAAGACAACAATAGCAGGGACAGAAGCCCTCGTCACTCAAACACACTGAAACCGGGAGGGGGGGGGGTCTCTGAGGTGGTGGGGGCAGTGGGGGGCTGATTCGAGGTGCTTTGTCAAAGTATCAGATACGGGCCGAGGCTCAATGGCCAGATTGCAAACCCTAAGCCCCCTGATCTAATGGGTTGCATGTAATCTCCTCAATCTCTACCAAGTGGTGCCCCTGTAAAAGACTCACACACACACACACACACACACACACACATACACATACACACACACACTAGCAAATTAATTCCTAAATGTTTAAATAACACACGGCTACACTGACATATACATTCATTGCATTCGGAAGAGCACGTGCACACAAACACAAATGTCTGTTCTTCCATCACACAAACACAAATGTCTGTTCTTCCATCACACAAACACACACACTTTCTCGCTCCTCTATACGGCCCCACAGGGACACTCAACAGTGCCATAACCTTACCAGACCTTGACCCCGCGACCTCTGCGGAACACACACACACACACTCACACACTCTCCCAAACACGGTGTGTAAGGGTCTTCTGTAAACAGCTTAAGACAAACACATGCTGAACAGATATCCAGCTTCAGATGACATCCTGAATGGTTACGACCAGGCAAATGGACCTTTTACGAGACCCGCGCCAGAGTCCCAATCTGCACTCTAGTCTTAACAGAAGGCCCTGGTCAGAAGTGGACACTATAGGGAATAGGGAGCCGCTTTGGTCGCAGACACAGGGGACAGAGTTGGTGTGGATAGGGACAGACTAGGCTTGTGTCCTAAATGACCCTCTATTCCCTACAGAGTGTACTTGTTTAGGAGCGAGCCTATGGGGAGTAGTGGGCTTTTGGAAAACATCCGGCACCCTAGTTTCCAGGAGTGTTTCTCATCCAAAAGGGGGGTAATTCTGGAGGTTAAAACCTTAACATTCCACGGCGGAATGCCGGTCTCTGTGATCCCAACCAGGATAAATCTGACTGAAATTCCCCAGGTTCCGTTTTTCTTTCGGAGAGAGTGATAAGCCGGTTGTGGCATTAACACCCACCTGGACGTGTCAAAGGTCAACACGGGAAAACACACCTCACATCTACCCTCTCTGCTCCCCCCTTCTCCACTTTCTTGCATCTCCCGCCCTTCTCTCCACTCTCCTCTCCCTACCTCTCTCTTCTGAACAGCATTACTCTTGAGGGTGAACTGTCAAGACTCTAATGGCCGTAGTCTCTCTGTGAGCTGCGGAGTTTCTCTGCGGTGATGAATGTCAACAGCGCTGTGTTTGTTTTGGGAGGCATTAAAGCTTTCAGCTGGAGACACAGACAGACTCCTCCCTGAACACATCGCTGGCTCAATGGGGAGGATGGGCAGGTTGAGACCAGTGGCTCTCTTTTGAAAACCTCAGACTTGTCGGTCACTCGGGTTGGCAGGAGGGATAGAGAGACAGACAGAGAGAGACAGGAATAAAGATAGTGATTTATGGAGAGACAGAGACAAAGAGATGGACAGGGAGAGAGAAATAAAGAGAGACCAAGAGAAAGAGATAAATAGAGACCGAGAGAAAGAGAGAAATAAAGAGATTGAGAGAGAGAAATAAAGAGAGATGGAATGACACAGTGAGAGACTGAGAGAGAGAGAGCAATAAAGAGAGATGAAGGGACAGAGAGAAACGTGGGCAGGAATCAAAACCACTCTACAAGATATAAACATACATTTTCCTAAATCCCTCATTCTGTTCCACCTTCTCACCTCTAAAAGGGTTAAAGAAGAGTCCAAAACAGCCAGTCAATGAGTCATGTTGAAACATGATGGGTCTAAAGCAGTCAGTAAGTCATATTAAAACATGATAGGACTAAAGCAGTCAGTAAGTCATATTAA
>JACXGI010014681.1:0-18624 GCA_016801175.1 Esox masquinongy | reverse complement strand
ATTTCATTTTCCAACAGGACTTGGCACCTGCACACAGTGCCAAAGCTACCAGTACCTGGTTTAAGGACCATGGTATCCCTGTTCTTAATTGGCCAGCAAACTCGCCTGACCTTAACCCTATAGAAAATCTATGGGGTATTGTGAAGAGGAAGATGCGATACGCCAGACCCAACAGTTCAGAAGAGCTGAAGGCCACTATCAGAGCAACCTGGGCTCTCATAACACCTGAGCAGTGCCACAGACTGATCGACTCCATGCCACGCCGCATTGCTGCAGTAATTCAGGCAAAAGGAGCCCCAACTAAGTATTGAGTGCTGTACATGCTCATACTTTTCACGTTCATACTTTTCAGTTGGCCAACATTTCTAAAAATCCTTTTTTTGTATTGGTCTTAAGTAATATTCTAATTTTCGGAGATACTGAATTTGGGATTTTCATTAGTTGTCAGTTTTAATCATCACAATTAAATGAAATAAACATTTGAAATATATCAGTCTGTGTGTAAAGAATGAATATAATATCCAAGTTTCACTTTTTGAATGGAATTACTGAAATAAATCAACTTTTTGATGATATTCTAATTATATGACCAGCACCTGTATATAGACCTGAGCTCAACCTTCAACGGAGAGCTCTTGACCTGACTCTGCTGGGAGTGTTGTTAACCGTTCCAGGTTTGAATAAAGCTTTACTTGTGAAAATAATCTACAGTCTCTGTGACTTTCCCATTGAGTGATTTCCACGACATCACGTGTTCCCTTTATTATTTTGAGCAGTGTAAATAACATCCCATATAAAAACAAATATATAAACGCTAGTGAAAAAGACAGAGAGCATCCCTCCCCAAACATCCTGCTGTATCCTTGAACCTCATGATGTCTGAGAACTTGGTTGGTGTCGACCTCAGAAAAAGGATATTGAGGTTTTGTGAACTTATTGGCCATTTGACTCTGGTGATCATGTAACCATGGTTCCCCTTTATCTAGAACTCAGTGACTGATGCATGCATAATTTGGCTGACAGACAGCTCAGTGAACCGGAGATGCCGGTTTCAGTTAACTTCGTATTCTGGTGATATATATTTAGCAATGGACATAGTTTCGTTTTGGGTTATGTTGATGAGTTCACGTGAATGGAGCAGAGCTACTTGAAGTGGAAGGGGACACTGGATATGTTTTAATTCAGTCTCCTTTACCCGGCCCATTCATTCAGTTAATTTCCTTGTAAAGCAATGTTATATGGTGGTTTTATGTTGGTAACAGGTAAACTGACATGTTGGTAACAGGTAAACTGGTAACAGATTCCTTCGTGCTATCATTGTTGCAGTTTAGAATGCTTGTCACGGTACGGTGAGGATCAGCGCCACCGTCCCGTACATCTCCAGTTCCCATTATTCCACAAACACATCCCGGACTTGTTTCGAGTCACATGTCTTTAACTATTCACACCAGGTCCCAATCTTCTCATTAGTATGGGTTTAAATGTTTCCCCTCTGCTCCACACATTTGTCGCTCATTGTTGTTTGCGGTCTGCATGTACGTGTAACCGGTGAGGCGTTTCGGTTGCTGTTTAATATCAGCGCCTTTATTTTTCATTACGTTTGTTTCTATGCTCGGTGTTTGTTTTTGATTAAAAACCCTCAACCGAGAGTTATCTGCCTACGCCTGGTTCCTCCATGTCACCCGCCGTTACAATGCTAAAATGTTTAACCTGCACAAATGTTAAATATTTCTAAATTGTATTTTTTCCTATGCACAGAAAGTTCTCAAATTCTCACTGACATTGTCAATGTGGTCCACACATTTCAGGGTTAAATTAACACTGCCTATTGCTGACGCTATTACAATGTTCAGTTATAAATATATGGTTCGTGTTTGAGGAACTACTTGTTCCAAGAAATTGCTCAGTGGACATCAAAACAACCTTCAAATCTGCATGCTAATGTTAGGTGAGACTTAATGTGACAGTTTCACCAGCCAATTTACTGTGTATGAATCTGTTTGGGCTCGGTTGAGACTGCTTTTTAGTGGACTTGTTCACCCCAGTCAAAAAGTCCATATTAAGTCATAATACTTAAGTCAACAACTGGCTCCTTTTCTTTAATTTAATTAAAGAAAAATATATACAAAGTCATACCAAATGTGGTGGCTGTGCTGCGTAATCCTATAAATGGCCTCAACCACTGATTTAGTGCAACTTTGACCCAATGGCAACCTTTAAAAACTCCTTTCAGTCTGGCCTTCCCGCTCAGCCCTCACTCTGCTCATCCTGAACAGAGTAGCTATACATTTTTAATAATGTTTGTTAATTTTATCAAAGGTAAATCAACTTTTCTGGTATTTAAAATGTTATTATGGGATGATGTAAGCATGTCAACAGGCAATTCTGCACATTGCAGAAAGTAGCAGTTCTTGAGACTGTGTGGGGAAGCAGAAATACAGAGAATAGCGGAAGAGGAACTGACAATGGTATTAAGATTCTTTGAAAGGTAGTTAGAAAGAAAAGAATCTGACGGGTGGATTCCCTGGGATGTCTAAAGGGTCTGATGGGTGGGCTATCTCCATAAAAGACAGCTCATCAGACCTCAGACACAGAACACGACCAGAACAAACCAGAGCAGCAGCTAGTCCTGTAGCATCAGAGACCAGACCAGAACAACAGACCAGATTAACTAGTCCTGCAGCATCAGAGACCAGACCAGGATAGTAACTAGTTCTCCAGCATCAGAGAGCAGAGAAGCCCGGTCACTGCGCAGACCTTCGGCCCTTCAGAGAGCATTTCAGCATTTCATACAACACAAGCCTCAACACCTTCTCTGAACCATGAAGAACCTGACTGCTCTACTACTCATGGGACTGCTCTGCTCCTTCCCTATGATAAATGCTAGTAAGTCTGTGTATGTGTGATCGAGGTCTGTGTACATGTGGTGAACCTAATTCCCCACAATAAAAAAACATTACATCTCGGTTCCCACAAGGTTTTTGGGCTGGTCCCAACAATAGGAACATTTTGAGTTCCTGCTTTAGAGGTAAGGTTTAGGGAAAACTATTCACAGTTGAAGGTTATTTGAAATGGGGTTACTTTAAGGTACAGGATAGGTTTAGTGTTAGGTGTAGGACTAGGATAAGTTTACACATCACATTAAGGTCAGATTACTGAGGTTCAGTTTAGGGTTAGAGATATAGGTTAAGTCTCTGAGGTTAGGGTTAAGATAAGTGTTAGGTTTAGGACAAGGGAATTGGGAACATGGCTTTCTAGGTTTGGATTAAAGTAAATGCTAGGCTTCGGTTTTGGACAAAGGAATTGAGAACAAGAATTTCTAAAATAGGGTTTAGGCTTCAGGTCCCCTGAAGGATTGAAAAACACGTCTGTATGTTACGCAGTTGACTGGAGTGTATGAACCTTTTATTTACCCAGCTCTGAGCATTGAGATGATGATGGAGACTTGCTGCTTCACATACTGCACCAACAGGATCCCTTTTTTGAATGTGGTGTCCATTTCTGAGAACCCTACAAACTGCACCATGAAAGCTTTACAGTAAGTAAACTGACGTCAGTAAACATACACCATACACACGACAATGCAAGAATTGTTTCACCATAGGACATTTGTGGATGTGACCAGTTTTATAGTCCAATTTAAAAAAGCAACTGTTGCCATGTCAAGGTTGTGTTCTTTCTCTTATGTGTTTTTATGTTCAGAATTTACCGGAAGATATTTATTCTAAAGCTCTATTTTGTGTATCTGTTGCAGGGTTAAAACAAAGAAAAACTTAATATTTTGCCTCGATAAAAATCAGAAGTGGGTGCAACGTCTTATCTCCATGCACCGAAACAGAAAAGTGTCCGTTTAATATGCTATCATTACCATTGCAAGTTTGTTATTACAAAAGCTTTCTGTTTTGTGTGTGACTACCTGAGGGATGTGAACTATGAACTTTGTAAAAGTGTTATATTCTCATTGTACTGGGAATAAGTTCCCAAATGTCTCCATGATTGTGTGCATGTGTTGTAATGGTGACTTGTGAATGTTTGCATAAGCTGTATTGTTTTTTTTATACCTCTATTTCAACAAGGACCCAGACTGAGACCAAGAGTCTCTTTAACAGCTGGGCCCTGCACATACATGTTTACACATACAATTTTGGTACTGTATGTGTAAATTAATTCCTTTATGTCATTTCCTTCTGGATTTGTCTTGTGATCCTGGCTATCTGCTGGGCACCAGTAATACTTCTGTGTGTGTTCTATGCCAGTGAAAGAGGAGTGAAAAGGCTGTCTGAGTTGTGGCTATTGTGTTTCAAGTACAGGGACTTGACAAATGGTGTTTCAATTTTTACCGTGTGTGTTTAATGTAATTTAAAACATTTGAAAATGTGTCATTGTGATGTCTGTTAAAATGTCTATCTGGTAGCCTAGAGTGTCCCAGCGGTCTCGGCCGTGGGCTCTGGGGCCCATGTACTGCTGCAGCATGGGCTTGAATCTGGCCCACGGCTCGGCACAAAACCGCTTTCCTCATTACATAATGACTGACAACAATAAAAAAAAGGTGGAACTTGAAAGAACTGGTTTGACCCTGTCTGCATGTGATTCCTGTTAGTACATTCAGTCAAGTATCGAGGGGTTAAATATACAAAGTATTCTCTAAAACAAACATTATTCACAGATATATTTTTCCCAAAGAACTGGCAACTAGGAGATCAAAATATTGCTTGTTGCTTAGAACTGCATGGAAATCTAAGGTCAGACGTCAAAACAGGCAATACAGAATCTGAGTAAGCAGTTCAACCTTTCAAACTCCAAGAAAAAGATTTTGCTTCTTCTTCCTTACACACTTCCTGATTGCCAAGCCATGACCTTTAGCCAACAACCTAACCAAGGCCTGTAACCCAAAGAACATATATCCTACAGCTTAGCTCTTTGTTGAGTATCTTAATCAATCAAATTTATTTATAAAGCCCTTTTTACATCAGCAGTTGTCACAAAGTGCTTTTACAAAACACCCAGCCTTAAACACCAACGAGCAAACAACAGTAGTGTTGAATTTCAGTGGCTAGGAAAAACTCCCTTAGAAGGCCGAAATGTAGGAAGAAACCTAGAGAGGAACCAGGCTCAGAGGGGTGACCCGTCGTCTTCTGGCTGTGCTGGGTGAACATATTAAGAGTACAAATTGTAATAATTAATAAATGCATGTGGGCTGAGTCCAGAGTCTATTTAAACTTAGTCCAGGTCGGAAGCATGACCAGATGGACAAGGACAGGGACAACACGGGGAGGGGGAGGTGACAGCACAGTGGCAGCTGAAATCGTCAGGTATCGCCTTGATCTGCAACACAACCAGGAGGACTTTGGACAGGAACAGCAACGAGTCTTTCAAGCCTGGTACTCCGCAGGTGTGGGCCAAGACCTCATGTCCTCCTAAGTTTAAAACGGCAGGAGACAGAGAAAATTTAGAAAATGCATTCCTTAGATCTACAAGGATTTATAGTGGCGAAGAACTGACCCTACTCCCCCCGCACAATAATACAGCAGCGTAAGACCTTGGGGCTGAGACAGGGGGGTTCGGTGACACTGTGGCCCTATCCGTGGGAGGCCTCGGACAGGGCCCAACAGGCAGGAAATCAATCCATCCACATTGTCAAGCATCAACTAAAGGGACACCCACAAACCGCAACCACCCTGAATGAGGGCCGAGTATTGCCAGCAGAGTACAGCCACATTGCACAAGTGCACAACAGAGAGACAACAACAAGCCAGTGACTCTGCCCCCGAATGGCACGGGAGAGAGGGCATCCCAGTGGCGATGAGAGCCCACCTGGCAAGACAGCAAAGGTGGACAGTATCAAGCCTTTCTGGTCACCTTCACCCCCCTTTGGCCAGACTACACTTAATGAACTTGTGTATCCCCCCGAGCCACACCACCAGAAAGAAAAATGCATTTAACTTTGATTTCTCTGGCTACGACTAAGCCAACTAATGGCTTCAATGAAAGAAAGTATACTGATTGTCAGTTGTTGGTTTTCCAAGACACCTTAAGAGGAATGTACTTATTGTAAGTCGCTCTGGATAAGTGTCTGCTAAATGACTAAAATGTAAATGTAAGTGGAAGCTTACCAAAGAAAACACACGGTGTAACTACAGCGTAATCAACACTGCTTGGTCTATCCACTTAAAACTGTAATAAACGGGTTGACATTCAAAGACAGTATGCTTATAAGAATGCTATAACGTTATTACATGTTACAATATTCTGAAGGGGTTTCTGTTTCAGTACCACTCCACACAAATCCTTCTCACTCACCAAGTGGTTTCACTGGTGTGAGCAGCATAATGCACACTTCCTAATATACTCATCATCAGCATGGAACATTCAGGATGCGTAATTTAACGTCAAGGATGAAAAAAATAAACCGAATCTGTCGATCTGTTGCAAATTCTTGTTGCGTCATCATTAACTTGCCTATGTACTGTAAACATCAATGCATAACAACTTAGACAAATAGCCTGCAGTGTAGGTAGCTGTCATTTAGGAGTTTTCTATTTCTATCTGTTAGTGGCCGTTTGCTAAAATCCACATGATTGGCCACTCCGGGGTAGGGATGACAAGAGCCCATCCCGACTTTAGTTTGACAATTAGGCCTAATACAATCAGTGCTTGATTTGCCGCGTTCCGTTACTTCTAATTTTAGGCATACAAGGCTCCGGTTCCTTTTTAAGGAAGAGCCGTCGGGGATAGGCTTCTCAAATGAAACAAGCCTTATTAACCCATACATTTTGATGAACATAGTCTTATTTTATCCCAAGTCAATCGCTAAATACAATTTATTATCACGGCTATTGACGTTTGTGCCATTACTTATGTGTAAGTAGCATAAGTAGCCTATTTGTTTGACGTGAAAACATGTCCCACATGGGATGACCAGAGCGTTTTCTTTCAGTTTGTCTATTTATCTGTTTGTTAATGTTTGCTTAATCTGCATTATAGTTTTTTAAGCCTTCATTGATTATATTAAATTTGCCGGTTTTTAGTGGTGTTCTTAAATCATATGGAACCTCAAACAACCATTTTTTCAAGAAAATTAGCCTATGCTAAATGTTCAACTTGTGTGCCGTAATTCATTTTTACATAAATGTAATTAACTAAATGTGTATGTGTTTTATTCAATACAATTATAAACAGTTTAATTTCAATACACAATAGATGTATTACATTTTGGAATATTACTGTGCTGTTATACACGTAGTAGAGTGGAGTTATATTTCAGGAAACGTGGATACCTGGGGAGAGTTTAAACGTATAAACACCGGTAGGCTAAATAGAAATAGGCCTGCCGGGAACAGATCTGTTCTAGAGCCTCGTCTGAAACTTGCGACCAGCAGAACCGGCGGAAGCTAGCACGTGCGTGCTCCTCCCAGTTGCGACGCTGTGCGTAAGGACGGAGTGTAGTGACGCGCACTGCGCATGGCGGGCTGGCTTGCTCATCAGCTGTACCATCGCGTCATATCTTCCAACACAGTCCGTTATTTCTCGCCTGCCTCACCGGCCCAGTCCCGCTATGCCATAGCTAAAAGGCTACTACAAGAGCCTTTTCAACCGGGCTCCATCGGAAACATTTCCGCCTCTCATCCCGGAGAACACAAGCATGAGCAAGGCGTCATGAATGAAATAATTCTAGCCTGAATTGAGATCCAACCCTCGGGATACGCTGCAAGGTAGAATATTTTTCAATGTGATCAGTATGTGTAGTTTTGGTTTTTGTCTTGCTTCGCTCCGCCTCGATTTCTTATCAGATTTTGGAGATGAAATCAGAAGAAAACGACACATGAATAGAAACCTTTTTTTTATTTGTGTAATTATATTTTTTGTCAATAAATAGAAATTATTGATGATTATGACTATTGACATTCATGCCATTATAAACATTTGCAATGCCATAGCGCAATGAGTGTTTGTTTTCAGTCCTACTATTTTCAGTACAATTTAGTGGTCCAAATGAATATTCAACTTCTGATGCATATATAGACTGCAAAATTGGAGTTTGGCTTGTTTAAATAACCTCTACATAGGCTACACATCTATTTTGTTATGTTCTTTGTTCTTGTTTGAAGTGAATACAAGTTCCATATATGGGAGGATCAGAACGCGTTCAGACCCCAGACAATGCATTGTCTCAGAAAGCTAAATTTGAAAATGTCTGACTTGCAAATTCGTAGAAAGATACACAATTTAGCAGGTCAGACATGTTTGAATTTCTTAGTTCCATCTCGCACGTGAAGGTAGTGCTTGCTCCCGGCCAGAAGGCCACTTGGCCAGTACTGGGTCCCAGTAATCCAAAAGAAGTTGTGGCACTGGCTACATAAAAGACAGATATAAAGTTATAACAACTACTTTTGTGACAGACCAAAAGCTGGTTCAATGACGCAATAGAAAAACCAAAAGGAAGTCAGAACATTCTTCTTCCATCCCACAAATACACACACACACACACAAATACAGACACACGTTATAGGAATTTATGCTTGTGAGAGCAGGAAAAAGTTAATCCAATCAATCAATCAAATTAATTTTTAAAGCCCTTTTTACATCAGCAGTTGTCACAAAGTGATTTTACAAAACACCTGGCCTTAAACCCCAAGGAGCAAACAACAGTAGTGTTGAATTTCAGTGGCTAGGAAAAACTCCCTAAGAAGGCCGAAATTTAGGAAGAAACCTAGAGAAGACCCAGGCTCAGAGGGGTGACCAGTCCTCTTCTGGCTGTACCGGGTGAACATATTAAGAGTACAAATTGTAATAATTAATAAGTGCACGTGGGGTGAGTCCAGAGTCTATTTAAACTTAGTCCAGGTCAGAAGCATGACCAGATGGACAAGGACAGGGACAACACGGGGAGGGGGAGGTGTCAGCACAGTGGCAGCTGAAATCGTCAGGTATCGTCTTGATCTGCAACACAACCAGGAGGACTTTGGACCGGAACAGCAACGGGTCTTTCAAGCCTGGTACTCCTCAGGTGTGGGCCAGGACCTCATGTCCTCCTAAGTTTAAAACGGCAGGAGACAGGGAAAATTTAGAAAATGCATTCCTTAGATCTACAAGGATTTATAGTGGAGAAGGAGAACTGACCCTACTCCCCCAGCACAATAATATAGCAGCATAAGACCTTGGGGCTGAGACAGGGGGGTCCGATGACACTGTGGCCCTATCCGTGGGAGTCCCCAGACAGGGGTTATTTATTTATTCCTATTCAAAACCCTGTCTTCCCTAACCCTTAACCTAACCATAACCCCAAAAACCTAACCTTAACCTATAGCTATACTGTATTAATTTGTACAAATCCTCAAAAAAAAATGATTTGCTTAACAAGTGATACTCGTCATTGAGCTGTAGTTCCATAGACCAGGGACCCAATGACAATCGAAAGTAACCAGACCCAGGGACGCACTTGTCAGCCCTGAACCAGGTCAGCCCCATGTCAGGTCTCACTTCTGTTATTAGTGTTAAACAAAGTAATGTGTATAATTTCTTTTAGACAGTGGTTTTGGCTCCACTTTAGTAAGGGTGCTAATAAATCTGTATCTAAACCTATGTCAGGTTTTTATTGACAAGCACCCTCTTGTGGTTGGACAGGCGGCCGCAGAGCTGTTGTCGCAGGCATGGTTTTGGACCCGGGTGAGGACTGCATGGATCAGACAGATGGCACGGGGGCTGGGGGAAGCAGCAGTGCTAGAGACCTTCCAGAGCCCAAACCAGAACCTCCCAAAAACACCACTACATCTGACGACACCACACTAGGGTCTTCCAAAACAAACATAAATACCACCACAACTATAACAGAAGACATCAGAGCAGAGCCTACAGAAACTATCAACAACAGTCCAGAACAGACCAGATTAGACCCTCCCCAAATCCCCAGATCCCTCACAACTACCACTAAGACCACCACTAAACCAGAAGAGACCAGACTAGACCCTCCCCAAACCCCCAGAACTTCCACAACTACCACTAAACCAGAAGAGACCAGACTAGACCCTCCCCAAGGCCCCAGAACCTCCAGAACTACTACTAAACCAGAAGAGACCAGACTTGACCCTCCCCAAACCCCCAGAACCTCCACAACTACCACTAAGACCACCATTAAACCAGAAGAGACCAGACTAGACCCTCCCCAAGGCCCCAGAACCTCCAGAACTACTACTAAACCAGAAGAGACCAGACTTGACCCTCTCAAAACCCCCAAAACCTCCACAACTACCACTGAGACCAACCCTAAACCAGAAGAGACCAGACTAGACTCTCCCAAAACCCCCACAACTACCAATAACACAAACACTAAACCAGAAGAGACCAGACCAAACCCTTCCAAAACTATCACCAACACTACAAACAGCCACACCAGACCCAGTGCCAAGACCAGCTGTATCACCAAGAGGGAGCGGTTTTCCAACTCCTACAATGGACCCCAGATCCAGCCTCAAATGTTGGGGTCCTTTGGCGGCCCTTGCCGTAGCCCCCGGGCCAGTGGCTCATCTGTCGACTCCGCCCAGCCCATCTCGCCACCCAACGGAGCTGTTGTCTCTCTCCGGCGGGACGTCACCATGGCAACGGCCTCGTCGAGAAACAAGGCCGCAGCCAGGCCCCCTCTGCGCCGGCCCCACAGCCTGGACGTGACCCCACTAGGCCTCCGGGGTTCTGAGCCGGCGCTGGACCGCCGGACCCGGCAGCCCCCATGGCGCAGCGGCGGCGGTCCCTTGGCGGCCCCCTCACCCCCTGCTCGCTCCCTCACCAGCCCCAGCCTGGGTCCATTGGGCTGGATGCGGCGAAGCGAGAGCACCTGCACTGTCAACACCTCCTACACAAGCCTCCAGGCCACAAGGGGGCGCATGCGGCCCGCCACCTCCCTGCCACACATCGGCCGGGGGCTCGGAGGCGGCTCTGCGCTGTCCTCACCCTCCATGCCGCGGGGCCCCTGCCTTCTTGTGGCCCTCAGGCCCATTAACCTGGACCAGGAGAGGCAAGCCTTCTTCCTGTCCAACTATAAATATGACCCCCAGTTTGAGTATTCAGCCCCTGAGCCCAGCACTGTGCTGGAGAAATACAGGGAGGGGTCAGGACTTTTCCTCTCACAGGTAAGTAAATCTGTCTGGCAAAGATGTTAGATGAAAGGAAGAACCACTCTGCGGAATCCTGTGTGCTTAGTCATTTTGTTTTGATTTACCTGCAACTTGAGGAATTATCACTTTTCCTGAAATCATTGCTCTTTCTGACAAAATGTATGCTTTGCTTTTCTTTATATATCTCTGACTCTCTTTCTTTCTCTATGTAAAGGCGGTTGGGATCATGGAATGTGTTCTGAGGAAGTTTGGTAACTATGAGAATTTTGAGGAGGTGACAGGAGGAAGAATTTTACCCAAGAGTCGAGTATGGGCCTCAGCACGCAAGTATCTGCAGAAGGAGAACTGTGTGGGGGAGGTGGGTGTCGCTTTGCATCTTCATCTGAGGGTCTGTGTGTTAACGCATGATGATGATGATGATGACTGTTGGGGCCAGTTTCGCAAACACAGATGAAGCCTAGTCTATGACTAAAAAAAATCAAATTCAGTAGAAAACTCCATTAAGCTTGTTTCTTTAGTCCTAGACTAGGCTTAATCTGTGTCAGCGAAACTGGCCCATAGGGTCTGCAATGCCTGTCTGTCCTGATGGCAAGTCGGGTTTTAAATCCTATTGTTGTGTTAATGAGGACAATGCAGATTATGGTGTTAATTCTACAGGTAGTTTTGTCTCTCTGTGATTAGGGCAACAATGATGATGATGAACGTAGTGTTGTCTTGCACTGTTATGCCTTTGGCCATGTCGACATTGCAATGAAGAATTTGTTTTCTGTCAGCTTACCTGGTGAAATAAAGGTGAAAATAAATGACTGTAGTAAGGAAGTCATTTGGGCCTTGTCTAGGTGGTGGTGTGTCTGTCCGAGGAACTGCTGTCCCAGGCGGTGATGATGGTGGAGAGTTGTCGTCCCACTCTGACCATCAACCTGTCGGGAGCACGACAGCATTGGCTGGAAGGCATGCTGAGACACGAAATAGGTACCTTTTGTTGTGTTTTAATTTCTGCCTGTCCGTTTTATGCTTTATTGCTGCAGCAAATGCTCTTGGGGCAGCGAGCTGGACCAGTGGACAAACCTAAGCCATGCACGAGTTAGGTTCCTTGATCACACGCTAGAACACTTTGTGTTTTTTAGAACTTCTCTATCTGTCACACTGCATTAATACATTAATGTACATTAATTACGTTAATGTACGTTAATTTATGTTTGTTATAATGGACAAGATGCAAGCCGGGTGCGTTCACAAGCCCTGTGCATCGCAGAAGCCCGGTAAGGCCAGTGTGACGCCCGCCATCCTTCATCCCCCTCCCTCTCAGGAACCCACTATCTTCGGGGGGTGAATAACAACCTTCAGCCGTGGTCCACCTCGGCGGGCAGGAAGCAGTACGGCCTAAAACCGGCCAATCCCACGGAAGAAGGCCTGGCCAGCCTGCACAGTGTGCTGCTACGCAAACAGCCATACCTGTGGCGCGCTGCTCTGCTCTACTACACGGTGCACCACGCCTCCAGGATGAGCTTCAGCCAGCTCTTCGGTCACATCGCTCAGTTCGTCCAGGATCCGGCGGTGAGGTGGGAGTACTGCCTGAGAGCCAAGAGGGGACAGACAGACACCTCGCAACCTGGTGAGGAAGACTGTGTTTGGTTGGCGTGTGTTTGTATATAATTAATTGAATACGCATGTTTGACATTGATATACACACAATGCCTGATAATGACAAAGCGAAAACACGTTGGAAGACATTTGTGGCAATTTCTTGAAAATAAGAAACTGAAATATCTCATGTACACTCGAGTATTCCGACCAGTTGCCATGACATGCCAAAGTGTCGACAACCCAATTCAGACACTTTTTAAATATTTTTTATTGGACACTAAACGTATAGATGGGTGTGTTCTTGTCTTTGGATAAATAAAAATAGAAACCGAGAACAAAAAGAACAGACATTCATGACTGGCATTCATGTGTCACATAGATGAGACAGACATTTGTCAGAGGTGGGGGTTAATGCAAAACTCAGACATCAGGCATTAGTGATGTTCATATGGCTTCCTAATTTACATACTTTTTAATAGTTTAAAAAAAATGTGTGCCAATAAATTATAACAACCAAATTGTGTAATCAGCTGTCGCTTTCTACAAAGCCAATGTTTGAAGTGTTTCACTTTATTTTACAGATCGATCTGAAGAGAAAGCGTAAATGTGTCACTGTGTATGTTGCAGTAACACTTTAAATAAGATGTGCAATTCATGATTAGGAATGTAATGTAGACAAAGGATTTCTGCTTAGAAAATAGTCCAAATCATAGAGGCCTGGGCAGGCTTACACAATATAAAAATTGACCATAAATAATATACTAACTTCATTTTCAATAATTCAAACTATATAGTAAATTCTTTGTACACATTCTGTAACACAACTAATTGCATCAATATGGCAGGTAAATGTGATTAAAACCTGATTCAATCATTTCACTTGGTATTTTGGAAGGTATTCAAATATACCAGAGACCACCAAAATGGTGTATTTTTTTGGGGGGAAATAAAATCTGAACCCAGTGGCAGCAACCTTTTTCAATTTGGCTGGCAACTCCATTGAAACACTGATTTAGACACCTACCCCCCCCGGACATACAGTATACAGCAATACTGTTTTGGAAGGAGTGTTGGTCACACAGTTGTCTTTGTGTGTTTGTGTCTTGTGTATCAGGCTGTTTCAGTAAAGACCAGGTGTACCTGGATGGAATCCTCCGGATTCTACGACATCGGAGGACTATCGACTTCAAAATGTTGACCTCGCTAGGCAAGGTAAGTGGCCATCGTCCTACACAGGACCCTTCCATGTTTATTCGTTATGATGTGGCGGATAGAAGTTTAGTCTGACTTCTGACTGGGAGCTACGTGGGTTGAGGTGTATTGGCAGAGCGTCACCCCACTGGGGGTGGACATCATCAGCAGGGACTTCCTTGTCTCCTTTTGCTCTAGCGACTCCCGCAGGCTGAATGGGTGACATGCCGAATGGCTGACTGAGTCAGTTGAGTGGCCGTGTCTTTGATAGGAATGTCTGGGTGTGCAGTTTCGGAAAAAAAGCATTGCAATATAAAAATCGGTTGAGCCTGTGGCTGGCTTATATACACTTACCACTGACATGATGATAATGAAGATGACCTAGACTTCCATTGACATGATAATGAAGATGACAGACTTCCACTGACATGATAATGAAGATGACCTAGACTTCCACTGACATGATAATGAAGATGACCTAGACTTCCACTGACATGATAATGAAGATGACCTAGACTTCCACTGACATGATAATGAAGATAACCTAGACTTCCACTGACATGATAATGAAGATGACCTAGACTTCCACTGACATGATAATGAAGATGATCTAGACTTCCACTGACATGATGATAATGAAGATGACGTAGACTTCCACTGACATGATAATGGAGATGACCTAACCTTCCATTGACATTATGATAATGAAGATGATCTAGACTTCCACTGACATGATGATAATGAAGATGACCTAGACTTCCGTTGACATGATGTTAATGAAGATGACCTAGACTTCCATAGACATGATGATAATGATGACCTAGACTTTCATTGGCAAGATGATAATGACGATGACCAAAACTTCCATTGAAATGATGATAATGAAGATGACCTAGATTTCCATTGATATGAAGATAACCTAGACTTCCATTGACATGATGATAATGATGATCTAACCTTCCATTGACATGATGATAATGAAGATGACCTAGACTTTCATTGACATGATGATAATGAAGATCAGCTAGACTTCCATAGACATGATGATAATGATGACCTAGACTTCCATTGACAAGATGATAATGACGATGACCAAAACTTCCATTGAAATTATGATAATGAACATGACCTAGACTTCCATTGACATGATGATAATGATGACCTAACCTGCCATTCACATGATGATAATGAAGATGACCTAGACTTCCATTGACATGATGATAATGAGGATGACCTCAACTTCCATTGACATGATAACAAAGACAACCCAAGACTTCTATTGACATGAAGATTACCTAACCTTCCACTGACCATGCTGACAATGAAGATAACATTAACTTCTGTTGTCATGATGATAATGAAGTTAACCTAAACCTCCACTGACATGATGATAATGAAGATAGCCTAACCTTCCACTGACTTTCCTTGTGTGCTTCCAGGTGTCATTTGAGGACGTGGAAAGGCTCCGGTGCTTGGCTGTCCTCCGCCGGACCAGAATCCCTCACTTCATGCAGGACCAGGAGAAATACCTTCAGCACCTGGACCACATCGTCACAGTCAACGAACTAGATGACGCCCAGCTCCAAGCACTCCTTCCCTGACTGACCAAGCTGCCCCCTCAGCAGTGCACAGTCGATCACCTGCTGGATGTTGCTGAAAGTGCCAGTTCATTTGGTTGGGAATTGAACAGAAAATAGCGGCTGACGTTTGGTCGTCACAGGTGATGGCCACCGGCTGCTAATTGCCGTTTACCGTTGCGGTATGTTCGGTCTTTAACTCATTCCCTCTGGCCTAATCTGGTGATACTACACTCCCGAAGCCTCATTCATCACTGAATGAAGCTGGGAAATCAAAGCTTGTCTGACAAACACAGAGCACGCGGGAAAAAAACATATCAAGGCTTCCATTATATCTAATATGCTTGGCTCACATTCGGTTTGCCTGTATCCTAAATGGCAACCTTTTTCTGTAGGGAACCTTATGGACGCTGGTCAAAAGTAGTGCACTATAAAGGGAATATCTGGTGCCATTTGGGATGTGTCCTCATTCCCAGTGACATAATTCAACTGGTCAGTGGATTGTGTTGTTAGCAGGAGTCCTGCAAGAGCTTCTCACACTTGGATTATAAGATACCTGCGATCGCTTCATATTCCAGTCGCGCGTAGCCGAATCACATTTATGCCTGTCGGACGTATGGTGTACTGCGCTTAACGCGTGTCCACATTTACAGTGAATGTCATGTATATCCAATGCATGTCTCTGAGGCAGTTTTGTACCCGGCCAATTATCGCCAACAATGCGTTATGTTATCACTGCCCCCCCCCCACCTTCACTCAGTCAAGTCGCCTCAATACCATGTGACGCCTAAATACAGCCGTGGGGTTCATCCAAGAAGCATGCGGTCTGATTGTTTCCCTTCTTTTCCAGTGAGGGGTTCACGTTTGGTTTACCCTTTGACCCCGTCCCTTCCTGGGTGCACCTGTAGCGCACATTCTTGTATTGCTTTTCAAACATCCTCATGGCCATTGACTGTATTTATGCAACAATATATTTGTAAGTTATTTAATTGGGATTTGGGGATTTTTTTATTTTATTTAAAAAACAAACAATGAATGTCTATGGTGTTAGCTTTATTTCTCTCCATTCTGCGGAGCAAATTTTCGAGCCTTAGTTTGGCTTTGCTAAAAATTTCTAAATGTTTTATTTTTATTTAAAAGAACACCAGGGAGCACTCAGCTCTATTTCAGAACTCCGGAAATCACTGCTGAGACCACAAATCCAACCTAAAACTACTAAGTGCCAATGGACTCTGGTCTTGATTTTTTGTATTAAATACATTTCCCAGGCTCTTATAAATTGCATTGTGTTGATAATGAGGCCAAAGGACAGGTTCAGTTACCAGACGGTGCAGATAGGAATGTCATAAATGCATTCTTGAAAATCTAACATATTTTAAATGTTTTTTTCCTGGATATTTACAACATTTGAAATGTTTATGATTATTTTAATAATCATCACAAAATGTGAAGACATCAAATAATACTGTATCAGCACCTGGATTGAGGTAAAACATTTTTATTTTACACCAAGTATTTAAAGGCCTTGCTTGTTTAATCCTAACATTAAATAATTCAAATATGTAATTGAAATCTCCAAACTTACACTGTCCTCTGTAATTTTTAGGACAATAAAACATTTTTCTATACACAGATGTTTGGGTTTGAAATCAAACAATTACTATCAGTTTAAAGTTTATATTCTCAGTTTTTATTTGAGGGTATTTGTGTACATATAGGTTTCACCATTTAGAAAGGACACCACTTTTTATATTTTGTCCCCCAAATTATATATATTTTATTCTTCTGTAACGTAAGATCAACTAATGCAACAATCTTTTTAAATGTTCTACATAAAAAAGTATTTCATGCCCAACAAGATCTGTTGCTGTTTTGAAGAATCCCAGGCACAATGAGCTTATGTTCCTTTTTCTATACGTCAGAGGCATGTCTGTTCTACACAGCCTATTTCTATCTGAAAGTTACAAAACATGCCCTGTTGAACAAGATTTTTTTCGTAGAGCGAGAGCTTCCTTGGTGGACTTTTAGATCCCTTTATCAACGCTACTGTAAAGTGATGCAACTGAGACGTGTGCCTAAGAATCCCTCGCATGGCAACCTTTGCGCCCAGAGATCAATTACACTGCAACCTTAAAGCCAACATGCCTCTTCAACAGGCAGCCAAAGCCAACCAATCACAGCAGCTTTCTCACTGAGATTTTACAACATAAGTGAGCGATTGGCTAAGGTTATTGTGGGTGTGCCTTAGATGGTTTTAGATTACAACTCACCTGAGCTGCTTCCAGTAGTGGAATTGTCCCAGCTTTGTTCAGTATAGTGCACACTGTTGAACGTTGCCCTGCAGAAGCTAGCTATTTGTATTTCAACATGTCACTGTTTTATCATTTGTTACTGCACGAATGTTGCACAATTTGTGTTCTGGAAATAATCTGGGATTTCCAGTTTATTTATTAAAACCACACACTAAAGCAGGTGTCAATCACTTTGTACGATAGATTGTATAAGAAAATGATCTGAATTTTTCAAATTTACACTTAAGGTAAGCATCAAAGTAGATGTTTACAATCAGGAGCAGTCAATGACCAATTAAAATAAAAAACTTGCTGTTATCAAACACGTACACACATAAAAAACATTTAAATAAAAATTGTTTATTCTCTTTAATATAGTATTTGTTCTATCCATAGCAGAAAAGAGCCTCCATCTCACTCAGTGCTATTATATCTGACCCCAGGTCATCACAGCTCCATACTGACCAACACATCTTACAGCACAACACCAGCGCCAAACTGACCTGGAGTCAGTTCCTGTATCACATCTGACATCAGCTCATTTTAAAACTGGGGGGGTTGAAAGGGCGGGGGGGGGGGGGTGGGAGGGCCGGGAAGGAGGAGCAGTAGCAGGAGGCAATATCCCACCTCGTAGCTTGGATCCAATCCGTTTTGTGTGACTGGGGCCAAGCGACGCAAGCACCCCCGTTGTGCAAGATTTAGGTTTCTTCCAAGTGTGTGTGTGTGTGTGTGTGTGTGTGTGTGTGACGTCTTGCTCCAGTATGGCTGTAGACTTGGAGGCAGATCGTTTCTGCCACGAAAGGGTCACAAGTTGAGGTAACAAAGGTTTTCCTGGATGGAGAGAGGGAGGATGGAGAGCAGGAGGAGGGG
>JACXGI010014680.1:6109-18729 GCA_016801175.1 Esox masquinongy | reverse complement strand
ACCAATCACATTCAAACTCATGTTAAATAGAAGTCATTACACACCTGCCATCATTTAAAGTGACTCTGATTAATCACAAATAAAGTTCAGCTGTTCTAGTAGGATTTTCCTGACATTTTCTTAGTTGCATCTCAGAGCAAAAGCCATGGTCCGCAGAGAGCTTCCAAAGCATCAGAGGGATCTCATTGTTGAAAGATACCAGCCAGTAGAAGGGTACGAAAGAATTTCCAAAGCATCAGATATACCATGGAACACAGTCATCACCAAGACAGTCATTCCCTATAGATCATTGAGATCTTTACTTTGAGAACATTTTATGAGATATTTTCTATGCTTTAGAAATCCTGAGAATTACATATTAGTTTTTCCGCAAAATTGATATAATGAATTCAGATATTGTTTGAAAATATTACCGACTTTTACATAGTTGAGAATATTAACCTTAATCAGTGTATCAGAATATTAGTTTACATGTAAATGCACCCACTGTGATATTCTGCAGTGTGATAGCCTATTTTGTAAAAAAAAAAAAGAAGTATTTCCTGCTTTGTATTGAAATTATTAAAATAAACGAATATTATCTATACACATACTATACTGTGTATATACAGCTCCGGAAAGAATTTAGAGACCAGTGCGCCTTATTCTTTCCTTTCCAAAAAAGTCAAAAAGGAAGGTTTTGAGTGAGGAACAGAAGCGTTCAATTTGCAGTGGTCTCTTAATTTTAACCCTTCTGTTCCTCACTTAAAACCTTCCTTTTCAACTTTTTTGGAAAGGAAAGAAAAAGATGCAGTGGTCTCATTTTTTTCTGGAGCTGTACATACGGCTTGTGCCAGACAACTGCCTCACTATGTCATCAGATCTAGGGGTATTTGCCTGCGTTCTCTCTGATTGCCTCGGCTGTACTTCATCATGGTATTTTATGTGGTTGATTCTTATGTTTTAACAAGTTTGTAGTATTGCCAAAATATCGTACAGATCGAAGACGAAGATCACCAGATTCGCCAGAGCATTGTTGTTACTATGGTAACCAATGCAAACTCAGCCACTGTAGCTGTCATGTGTAACACGGTAGGTTAGATTTTTCTCGCGGTTCAGTTGTCGCTTACCACGGCCCGTGTGCAGGCACTTTAATGAAGCCTCGTATGACCATCACTACTGGAGACTACAACACGAAAATATATAATTTATGACATCTGTACAGGGGTTTTACTCCAGTTATCATTGGGAAATATTAACTTTATACAATTATAAATATGTGTGTCCAAGCCTGACTTCAAACCATGTGTATGGTTTGAAGTCAGGCTTAGCTGCATTAACTAACATTGAAAGAAATTACCTCCTTACCCGTTTTTCACGAGCGCATCCAAACGTAATCACGCCGTGAAGAACGCAAAAATACTGGGCGGAGGTTGGAGTGGAGGAAGGAGGGGCTTATTTGTGATTTAACAAACATGTCTGGTTACGAAGTGTCCGTACAGCAGCTCAATGATTTGTGTGCGAACGGTGAAGGTTGCTACAGAATGCCAACACACGACGTCGACGAGGTGTTCCCTCGAATATATGTTGGAAACGCGTAAGTTTAAGAGACCATTTTCTGTGTTTAGAAACATTGTTTCAAGAGGACACCGCGCGATTCTTGTAGGCAGAAACACCAGCAAATTTGTACGATAACTATAGTTACTGGTTTAAGTAGTAGCCTAACTATTAAGTCTGATTGGAACTACTGAAGGAGACAGTGAGAGACTATTTTTTCGGAACGTTTTCGGAATATAACGGTTCATTATCAGCGCAAGGTGGGGCTCAAGTAAATGTGCATATTTGGCAGACCCATGCACTGCCGCTCTGTAAATAGATGACAACCACATCGAAATTGTGGTTCTGTAAATAAAGATAAGCGTATTGACCTCAGCACTTGAAAATGACTTCGTGTCACTCATTTAACATGTAAATACCTTTTTTACGTAGTGATACCGTTACACTATCACTTGGAATGGATTCGCCGCAGCAGAATCACTTCCTCGTACTCTGGGACAGCAGGTCAGAAAGAAAAGCCAGAACCTTATCACCATAACACAATTTTTCAGTTAGACAACTAGCAAGGTGACATGTAGACCTGGTGGCAGGCAATTGTAAGTGTGCTGTAGGGGCTGGGTTAAACAGATATCTCAATAACGCACAACGCTTGTTTCGTGACCATGATTAGCAAAGTCAGCGAAATGGTGAAAATACAGCAGCACAGTATCTAACCACATTACCTCTGACCAAGCTCACCGCATTACTTCTACATACGATTACCAATTTCGCTCTACATTTGGTATGTGTATTCAACATTATCTCTGACTATTAGACTAAATATATTTTATATACGTATTCTAAATGTCAACAAACAGAAAAAAATATCCCTTCCATTATCTGGAGATTAGGTCATTTTGCCTTACACACTAAAACTAGAGAATTGTTTTACTTAAATCTTTTTGAATTGAGATATGATATTGTACACTACCGTTCAAAAGTTTGTGGTCAGTTAGGAATGTCCTTGTTTTCCATGAAAACATGAAATTAGTTTGAATATGAAAAAGTCAATGACAAGGTTAGAAAATTATTTATTTTTTTATTTTTTATTTAATTGAAATAATAATTATGTCCTTCAAACTTTGCTTTCATCAAAGGGTCCTCCATTTGCAATAATTACAGCCTTGCAGTCCTTTGGCATTCCAGTTGTCAATTTGTTGTGGTAATCTGAAGAGATTTGACCCCATGCTTTCTGAAGCAACTAGGGACATGATTTGTATTTTCCGAATATTATGTGTTATTCTTCAAGTAATATTAATTTAACCGAAATACAACCTTGTTTCAAAAAAAGTTGGGATGCTGTGTTTAATGTAAAGGAAAAACAGAATGCAATAATGTGCAAATAATGTAAACCCTATATTCAATAGAAAATAATACAAAGACAACATTTCAAATGTTGAAACTGAGAAATTTTACTGTTTCTAGATAAATATGTGCCCACTTTGAATTTGATGCTAGCAATACATTTTAAAAAAGCTGGGACAGGGGCAAAAGAATGGAAAAGATGTGTAATGCAAAATAAAACCTGGTGGAACATCTCACAACTAATTAGGTTAATTGGCAACTGGTCAATAACATGATTGGGTATAAAAAGAGCATCCCAGGGAGGATGAGTCTTTCAGAAGTAAAGATGTGGAGGGGTTCACCACTCTGTGAAAGACTGCCCAGGCAAATAGTGCAGTAGTGCAACAATGTAAGAATAACGTTTCTTAATGTAAAAGTGCAAAGAGTTTTGGAATCTCACTATCTAGGGTACATAATATCATTAAAAGATTCAGGGAGTCCGAAGAAATCTGTACGCCAGGGACAAGGCTGAAAACCAATATTGGATGGCTGTGATCTTCGGGCCCTCAGGCAGCACTGCATTTAAAACAGATATGATTCTGTAGTGGAAATCCCTGCTTGGCCTCAGAAACGCTTCCAAAAACCATTGTCTGTGAACACAGTATGTCACAGCATCCACAAATGCAAGTTAAACGCTACCATGCAAAGAAGGAACCATATATAAACAAGATCCAGAAATGCTGCCGCCTTCTCTGGGCCCGAGCTCATTTAAGATGGACTGAGGCGCAGTGGAAAACTGTCCTGTGTTGTGACGAATCAAAATTTGAAATTATTTTTGGGAGTCATGGACTTTGCATATTTTAGCAAGACAAAGCCAAACCACATTTTGCACATATTACAAGATCATGGCTCTGTAGTAAAAAAGTCTGGGTGCTAGATTGGCCTGCCTGCAGTCCAGACCTGTCACCCATTGAAAACATTTGGCGTATTTTGAAATGAAAAATACGACAAAGGAGACCCCGAACTGTTGAGCAGCTGAAATCCTATATCAAGCAAGACTGGGTAAATATGTCAGATTTAAAAACTACAGCAATTGGTCTCCTCAGTTCTCAAACACTTAGTGTTGTTAAGAGAAGAGGTGATTCAACACAGTGGTAAACATGCCCCTGTACCAACTTTTTGGAACGTGTTGCTGGCGTCAAATTGAGCATGTATTTTCCAAGAAATAATAAAATTTCTCAGTTTCAACATTTGATATGTTGTTTTGTTACTATTTTCAGTTGAATATAGGGTTTAAATAATTTGCACATCATTGCATTCTGTTTTTCTTTACATTTTACACAGCATCCCAACTTTTTAGGAAAAAGTTTTATAAAAAAAAGTCTTATTTCTATGTCATTATAGTTGTTAATTTGCTTGTCCCCATGAGCTTTGGAGAGGGATTGTGTTATTCCAACCACACTATATTTTCCACCCCCCCACTCTTATGTACAAGTGATACTTTTTTAACTCATCCCAGCTATACAGTACAATTGCAGATTTGTCCCAGTTATGACTTCTACTTTATCCTTTAGGTCTGTTGCCATGAACAAGATGCGTTTAAAGAAACTAGGTATCACCCATGTCCTGAATGCAGCGGAGGGAAAATCCTTAATGCATGTCGACACCAACACAGAGTTCTACGCCGGCACAGGCATCACATATCACGGCATGCCCGCCAGCGACACAGACCACTTCAATCTCAGCATTTACTTTGAGGAGGGGGCTGATTTCATTGAGAAGGCCCTGGCACACAACGATGGGAAAGGTATGACAAAAAGGGAAAATGTAGGCCTGAATTAGTGAGGATGGTGGAAGGAAACGTGGCGATATACTGTTTTGACACCTTTTTTTCTTTCAAGGTAACAAGGTACACTGATGAGCCAAATCATTATGACCACCTGCCTAAAATATTGTTGGTCCTCCGCATGCCGCCAAAACAGTGCCGACCCACCAAGGCATGGACTCTGCAAGACCCCTGATGGTGTCCTTTGACATCTGGCACCACGACATTAGCAGAAGATGCTTCAAGTCCTGTAAATTGGGAGGTGGAGCTGCTGTGGATTGGACTAGTTGGTCCAGCACATCCCACGGATGCTTAATCTGATTGAAATCTGGGGAATTTGAAAACTAGGGCAATACCTTGAACTCATCATGTTCCTCAAACCATTCCCGAATAATGTGTGCACTGTGGCAGGGCGTATTATCCTGCTAAAAGAGGCCACTGCCATTAGGGAATACCATTGCCATGAAGTGGTTTACCTGGTCTGCAACAATGTTTAGGTAGGTAGCCCGTGCCAAATTGATGTCCACCTGAATGCCTGGACCCAGGGTTTCCCAGCAGAACATTGCCCAAAGCATCACACTCCCTCCACCGGCTTGTCTTTCCACAGTGCATCCTGGTGCCATCACTTCCCCAGGTAAATAGCGCACACATACACGGCCGTTCATGTGATGTAACAGAAAACGTGACTCATCGGACCAGGCCACCTTCCGCTACTCCAACACTCGTGTGCCCATTGTAGGTGCTTTTGACGGTGGACAGGGGACATCATGGGCACTCTGACCGGTCTGAGGCTACACAGCCCCGTACGCAGCAGGGTGTTATGCACTGTGGGTTGTGACACATTCCCATCTTTAACCATCATTAAGTATTTGCCACAGTAGACCTTCCCGTCAGTTCGAACCAGACGGTATAGTCTTTGTTGCCTTTGCGCATCGGTGAGCCTTGGGAGACCAGCAACCTGTCGCCGGTTTGTGGTTTGTCCCTCTTTGGGCCACTTTTGGTAGGTAAACACCACTGCTGATCAGCAGCACCACACAAGCCTTGCCGTTTCAGAGATTCTCTGACCCAGTCGTCTGGTAATAACAATGTGGCCTTAGTCAAAGTCGCTCAGGTCTTTAGTCTTGCCCATTTCTCCTGCATCCCATACATAGACTGACATGCTTACCATGTAATCTACCTAGACCTTGACATGTCCTATTGTTAGATGATCAACGTTTCTCGCCTCACCTGTGAGTGGTCATAATGTTTTCGCTCATCAGTGTATAACAATGCCTGACTGTACATCACTGCTTTAAGATGGCAAAAATGTGTTCACGTGGTCTAATGGGTCTAAATCTGTTTCAACATAAATACAAACCCGTAGGAACAGAGTCATCTGCAGAATTTTCAGTAAATGTTTTCATAGTTTTTTTTTTTTTATGTTTTATGTTAACTTTTCCGTAATTTGTTTTTGTTACTTTGTAGCAAGTTCAGCTGGCCTAGAAAGACACACTACTTGAGCTGAAATGACGCATAGTTTAAGAAATTTGAATGTCTGCAGCATCCGTTTTGCGAAGGAGCTGTCAGGAGGTGTGGAGACCTTTTGCCTCTCTGGTGCTTGACTGGGAGTAATGTTCTTTACTGACTGTCTGTGTTTGTCCGTGACAAAACAAAAGGGAATGTCCAGAGGTGGAATTAGTGATCTCAAGTTGTTTCCAGTTTATTATATAATCTTGAAGTAACAGCAAAAAATGAGTACCAAGTAATTTATCCTTCCCCACATTCTCCTCCAGGCCTCTAGAGGGGGTGGAACTGAACAACAAAAGATTAGATTTGGCTCCTACAGGAGGCCTTAAAATTTCTCCCCATTTTAAATATACAACACCGGTAGTAACTTAATGGAGTGCTTAACTGTATTAATGCTATATTGTGCCCATTCTCTCTGATCATTATATCTTCGTATCTCAGGGAAAGTTTACGTTCACTGCAGAGAGGGCTACAGCCGCTCCCCGACATTGGTCATTGCCTACCTGATGCTGAGCTGCGGGATGGATGTTCGCACAGCCTTAGCCACAGTGCGACAGAAGAGAGAGATTGGCCCTAATGACGGCTTCTTGCGCCAGCTGTGTCACCTCAACGAGACGCTGGCTGCCAAAGGAAAGTGATGCTTTCGGCAGCTTTTTTCTTTCTCCTGTGAAGCATAATGCATTAAAAAAATGTTCTTTGAACCTTCTAGTACTTTTACCTCCTAGTACTTTTCAAAGCAACAAACTTAACAGACCTGTCAATTAAGTGTTCCAATTTATTGTATAGAGTTTTTTTTTTTTAGCTGCAGTTGTTACGAAGTTCTTTTACAGATGTCCAGCATAAAACCCCAAAGAGCAAACAACAACAAGAAATTAAGGCACAGTGGCTCGTAAAAAGTTCCTAGGTATTCAGAACACCTGGAAAGTATCTTCCAGTACATTTACACAGACACACATAGATACATACAACCTCTCACTGACATCTGTGTCTTGTGGGCCAGACCGTTTCTTTAGCTATGGCCTGTCTTGTGATCACCATCCAAAAATGCACTATGTTGAATCCTCACAGTGAGGAACAAGGCTGTTACCATTGCTCCATAGCCGCAGGAGGTGGTGGGGCTGGAGGTGCTGCTCTGCCTCTGCATTTCCTACCATTCCTTTTTTGTCTTGAGGTGTTTAGGGGTAAATTCTAAATAGTTTACATTCAGATGCACAGTAGCGGTAACTTTTTTTTTTTTTACACACTTAATGGAAATGTTGTGACTGTTAACATGCGGCCAAATATTTTACGATAATTGTGCTATGTTCTTTCACTCGCACAAATGCATACACAGAGCACATGGGGACTGAACTAAGACCCCAGACCTGTCATTTGTATTTCTTAATTCAGTGTTTGAAATCACAGGTTGCGAGTTACCATATTAATATGCATCCAAGTCACTACTGAGATTAGATTCAACTTTATTGTCATTGAACAGTACAAGTAGAGTACAATGAAATGCGGTTAGCATCTAACCAGAAGTGCAAATAGAAGAGGGCACAAAATAAGTATTTACAAGTACTAAGTATGTGTATATTACAAGTGGAATGTATAGATGTGCAATGAAGGCAAATGCAGTACAAATGGCAACACTAAATGTGCAGTTAAGGCAAATAGAGAAAGACAGAAAATGTACAAATATTAAGTATAGCGTATGTTACAAGTGGGATAATAGATGTGTGGGTACAAATGGCAATACTAAATGGCATTCTAGATATGCAGATGAGGCAAATTGAAGGAGTAAGGTAGCATGTGCAACCGGGATGCAGAGATGGCAGCAATGAGGTCCAGGAGGTAGACATGCGTGTGTAACAACTGTAAAAATGCAAGCACGATGGCAATTCTGCATGTGCAACTGAAATGCAGAGATCGCAGCGGTGAGGTTCCTGAGGTAGACTCGTACCTGTAACAACTTAAAATGTCCGTTATCAGGCATAGCAAGGCAGTGTTGGAGTAGTACAAAGGGAGTAGTGCAACAAAGTTCCTGAAAGGCAGGCGGGGGGTATGTTAAGTGATGGGTCACAGAGTTCTCTGGGTTACAGAGTTAAGCAGGGTTACTTAGTAGAGGGGAAGAAACTGTTCTTGAGCCTGCTGGTGCGGGATCGAATAGACCTGCCTGATGGTAGGAGAGCAAACAGTTTGTGGCATGGATGTGAAGGGTGCCTGATGGTCCCAGGAATTTGAAGCTGGACACGCTCCACCTCTACCATCGATGAGAACTGGGGCATGACTGTAGCCTTAAGACTTCATTATGATGTCACTGACAGAATGTGAAGTACATTTCATGACCTTTAATTCAATTCATCCATTGTTGTATTAAGATGTATGGTTAGCCTGCTTTTTTGCTGTTTTAATGTGAGCATGAAACATGATTAAAAAAACTTGAAATTGTCTTTCTGTACCTGCACATCATTGTCTTTCCTTTATTTCTGAGTCATTATGCAAAGTATGTATCAATTGCTGAAGGCAGAGTTCTTCCTCTGTCCAATGTCTGTGTTCTTTTGCCCATTTTAATATTTTCCTTTTATTGGCCAGTCTGAGATACGTCTTTTTCTTTGCAACTCTGCCTAGAAGGCCAGCATCCCGGAGTCGCCTCTTCACTTTTGACATTGACACTGATGTTTTGTGGGTACTATTTATTGAAGCCACCAGTTGAGGACCTGTGAGGCATCTGTTTCCCAGACTAGACACTAATTAATTATTGTAATAATTGTAATTGGTAATAGAGCTCTTGCTCAGTTGTGCACTGGAGACTTCCACTCTTTCTGTTCTGTTTAGAGCAACTTTGTGCTGTTCTGTGAAGGGAGTAGTACACAAAGTTGTATGAGATCTTCAGTTTCTTGGCAATTTCAGAAGAAAGGAATATTTGTTTCTGGTCATTTTGAGCCTGTAATCAAACCCACACTGCTGCTGAAGATAATGAACTAATATAAAGGCCAGTTTTATTGCTTCCTTAATCAGCACAACCGTTTTCAGATGTGCTAACATACACTGCTCAAAAAAATTAAGGGAACACTTAAATCACACATCGGGCCTCAAATGAAATAAAGATCAAAATCTTTACTGAACATTGTGTAATTTGTTGAGAAAGAAATTGTAACAACGGTCAATGGAAACCTAAACCACCAACTGACTGTGGGCTGGATTCAAATACCAAAAATGAAAGTAAACAATTGAAATCACAGGCTGGTCAAACTTGTGTGAATTTCATGACGGCAACTCATAATGTGACTCAGTAGTGTGTATGGCCCCCATGTGCCTGTACGCACTCCAGACAACGTCTGGGCATGCTCCCGATGAGATGGCAGATGATGTCCTGGGGGATCTCCTCCCAGACCTGGATCAGGGCATCAGTGAGCTCCTGGACACTCTGTGGTGCTACTTGGCGGCGTCGGATGCACCGATACATAACGTCCCAGAGGTTCTCTGTTGGATTCAGGTTTAGGGAATCAACCAGGAACTGCCTACACACTGGCCAGGCATTGTCCTGCACCAGGAGAAACCCAGGGAAAGAATTGTTGAACACATAAACTGTGTCTTTGCATGTTTGTAGGCTTTGTTTTTATTATGTCAACTTTGATTTTGCTGAATATGTTATGTACACATTATTGAATGGATATTAGATCCATCCTTGTGACCAGTTTTAAATTTTTCATATCCATTCTGAAATGACGCCGGTGCAGGTTCAGGATGGCGCCTCCTGTGGCCGTATTTGCCGTGCGTCTGATTTCTCTCATGGTGTCACTTTTCCATTGACTTAATGACGTGAAAGCAGGGGAATATATGATATGATGATTTTTTGGGATTAGGAGAGCTGAGCTCATAACTGAAAAGGTGTGTTCACACTGCACCTTAGCCTAGGGCTACGAGCCTCCCAAGCCCTGGGCTAAGCAAGTGTTTACACTTGCGTATTTTGAAGTGGGATAGCACCAACCTTAGCCTAGGGATAGCTGGCCCTGCTCTGGAACAGGGTTAGCACCGACTTTTCAGGGCTAGCCCCAGAAACACGGTGACAAAATAACCAGTGTGAAACGGGGTCAAGAACAAAACCATAGAACGTTTATTGTGCAATCACAAAACCTGCCCTTTCACTGAATTTACATACGCTTTATACGTGTGCGATTACCAACAGCTCCGTATTTCTGTTTCAGTCCTTTCACTCTGTAAACTTTAGTTGTTTCATTAATACTTGCTAAATCTTAGCAAAGTAGTTATTGCAGCTCGCTTTGGACGTAAATCTAGCAAATATGTCGAAAGAATGAAGGTTGACTAATGTTTTTCTCTTTCTTTGCGTAGTTTTAGCAAAGTTGTCAAAGCAAATACTGACAGGGTGGGCATCTTAATCAACTGATGTCATGAAGTCGTTAATTGAATCATGGTAGCGTAACATTGACCGCGTGTCAGTGATGTAGGCTACTGTAACATTATTCGCATGCCAGAGAGAACGTAACAGCTTATCATAGAATGTAATATGTATTGTGTCGTATATTTGTCCGTTAGCCGAGGGCTTAGGAATGCAAGTGTGAAAAAGCCTAAAGTGAATCAAAAAAGTTACATAAAATTTGGGTTTTCCCTGTGGCATAGTTATAACAGAGCATTGGCATCTGTTATGTTTTACATCTCCCATTAACGAGATTTGTTTTTAATTTGTTTATTTGGAAATTGTTTGTTTAATCTAACATTTTTAAATTTTGGAGTAGAATTTCTCACCACTATCATTTGGCTCAGCAAAGTCAAGCCTGATCAGACAACATAATCTCATTCTGCTGCCAGGTGCAATCGGACATAAAAATAGCATATGGAATCAAACGTCAACTAAGCAAGTTCTGGATGGAACTATACCCAGTGGATGAAAGTCTGATGGACCGTTGTAGGGCATTACCTGATTATGTTGAAGTTATACGTTCACAGGTAGGGATATCACAAACCCTTTTCTGGTAACAAATCACACCACCGACTGGAAACAGACAAGTCAATCTATAGTGTAAAAGAGGAAACCTTTCACTATTCAGATACACACCCTCACCAACATTTTTTAAGACGTGATATTTTGTCAGGTCCACACCAAAAAACTGCAATAACTGTTATTGGAACTCATACTGAAGACGGAAGAAATGGACAACAGGACGTCTGATTTGAATCTAGCTTCATTCCTAACTATCAATAGTTTTCCTAAGTTGACTGGTATTTTGACAAGGCCGGTAGAGGACTCCATGTTATCATTATCCCAACATTGGCCATTGATACTTTTTTTTGTGCTGCAACTATAAAGTTGTTTTATAGTCATAATTTTGACACCCATCCTGACATGCTTAATTGTTCCATATTCCTTTTTAATTAAAGGGATTGCTCAAAGGGATTATTGGGAGAATGAATTATGCTTTTCATTATTATGTCATGTTGGTTTTAATTTGCTAGTTTTATGAACATGTAATGATTATTTTCCTACACGTATGAAGGGGGGACTGAGAAACTCAGTGCTGAACAATGGACAATAGATAAGGCGCTATGGCCGTTACTGATAGGGCCCACACAAAAATGTTCACCCCTGACTTACGGTTTTATTATTTTGTTCATGGATCAAAAGTGGACAGACTAACAATAAGTTGAATAAGAAGAAAACTTCCAAACATCTCTCTCAGTAATGGTTTCATAGCTTTTTTCATGAAAATAGTATGATGCCCGTTATTAAAAATATATAAAAATATACCGAATTAAACATGTTGCCATTGATTATTAATACATAAATATAGAACTCTGACCAAAACAAAGGTTAAACAAGTAAGCCAGCTATTTTTAGAATAATATGCATCAAGGTTGACGTTTTTATGACCATTATTGAAAAATATATTGAAGATGTAGAAAATAAAATGTGTTATATTGATTAATAATATTAATATATTTTTTCACTAAAACAAGGTTGAACAAGTATGCCAGCAATTTTTTTAAATAGTAAGCATCAAAGTTGAAGTTTTTATGACTGTTATTGAAAAAGATAATGAAGATACAGATTTAAATGTCTTTTATTTGTCATCTTCAACTACACTGAATACATTTTTTCACCAAAACAAAGGTTAAACAAGTGGTTCAGCTATTTCCAGAATGATATGCATCAGGTTTGAAGCTTCTATGACAATTATTGAAAACGAAGTTGAGGATATAAAGAGTAAAATATGTTTTATTGATTATTAATAGGTCTTACGCTGCTATATTATTGTGCTGGGGAGTAGGGTCAGTTCTCCTTCTCCACTATAAATCCTTGTAGTTCTAAGGAATGCATTTTCTAAATTTTTCCTGTCTCCTGCCGTTTTAAACTTAGGAGGACATAAGGTCCTGGCACACACCTGAGGAGTACCAGGCTTGAAAGACCCGTTGCTGTCCCGGTCCAAAG